>JAVJAP010000045.1:0-252760 GCA_034770075.1 Aralia elata | reverse complement strand
AATTTTAATTTATAATCTACGCACGAAGCAAGTTTCTTAACTCTACTTTTCATTGAGCAAGTTCTAAAACCCTATCTCTCTTTTATGCAAGTTTCTATATTCTACTTCATATTGAGCAAGTTCTTTACCATAATTCGTTCAAGTTCATGAATTCAAATGTAGTATTCTGATTCCTTTTAAGTAATATTTCAATCATACAGAGTTTATTCGATTGTATGCCTTTGAGATTCAGTCTTTGGTTCTTGAATACCTTTCATATTAAATTATTGAACCTTGATTGACTAGCGAACCCTTATTGATTCGACTAGTCCATAGTTAATGAGCGTTCTAAATTCTAGAAACGTTATTGAAGTAAATCCAAACCAAACTTCCTATGGTGCGGACTCTGATGTCAAACTGAGATGAACAACCCTTTTATAGGGGATTATTTTACGCATTAGCGTTTAGATGTTGTGCACATACATGGTACAAAGGACTGATCCCCCTAAGTACGAGAAGTAAGGTCCATATAGTCTTATGACTGTTAAAGGTTTAAAGTAGAAATACTTGATAACCTAGGACATAGTTCGTGGTCTTGTGACCCTCAGATGTTCTTTTGATTCTTGTTTTCAAATCTTGATTCAAAAGCCGAGTATTCGATTATCCGATATCCATTGATTATTCGCATGTATTATTATTTTTATTGTGTTACTTGCTAGGTAATTGTTGCTCAATCTTGCATAATAACATTACAGCTAAAGTTGAAAGAGTTGATGAGCCATCCACTAGTAAGGGCAAAGACAAAGCAAACAAGTGATGAAGACTTGTTAAATTTGTTTGAATGATGTTTATGTAATAGATTTATGTTATGTTTCCGCATTGATGTTTTATTAAGGTTAGATGACCTGAGATTTATTTGTTAAAGATGTTGTAACCCTTTAATGGGAGATTTCTATTTTTATTAAGAATTCTCGTTTATATTTGAATGGGTAGTTAGATGTGATGTGATTTATTTGGACAGTGAACACCAAATCCTGTGGGAAATCAAGTACCTAAATTTGGGGGTGTCACATTTATTAATAAAAGTTTTAAAGGTATTTTTATTTATCTACATGGTACTATTATATTAAATGTGATAAACCCATAATTTTGAGCAACGCTTTTAGAATCATGATGATGATCATGCTAATGAGGTCTAAATTCTTAAAAAGCTTAAAACTAAAATTATTCCTAATCATTGGATTACTAAAAAAGGGATTAGTGAATCCGGATAGATTAGTACATACGTTGCTTGCTCTTAGGTAGAGGATGATTGATCTCATAATCATTTGTGTGGAGACACTAAAGCAAGTATGTAGGTGCTTATTAGAGAATAGGTTCACTGAACGTGGCTCGCTGAAGGAATACCTAATGGATTTTTACTCGCCTGAAAATAGGAATTCCTCTAGTGATAGTAGTACAAGTAATCCTTGGACTTGAGATCATCATAGTATCTTATGTATGATGAGTTCTACTTTGACATGTCTCTTAAGACCTTTAGGGTATATCAAAGGGTATTATTGGGGTATATAATAAAATTGTACATGGAGATAGGTGAATGATCAATAAATAATCTACCACATCTAGTAAAAAGTTGAGAATGTCCTATGTGATTCGATATATGACAAACTCAGTAGTCCTTGGCCCAAGGCAGAATGAAATTAGAAAGGAATTTCTAATTTGCATTACTTAGAGTTGTGCATTTGGGAATCGAAAATGCATATAATTTAATAAAATAAGGCTTGACAGTAATTCTATGTCTTATATTTAATTGGGGGACATAGTATGGTAGAAGGATTGAATTGTACAATAACTATTCACTGAAAGGTTCTTTGTGTGATTAATGTTGAAATCTATATTATCTAGAAAGTCTTTGATCGCACTATGGGGGCTTACCCTTATTGTAGAATAAGTGTTATTTATTTAAATGAATTAAATAGTTTAATTTATTTATTTTAATAATATTAGAATTGTTCTAATTGATTTATTCACAACCGGTTTAATTTGGAGAACCTACTAAATGGTCACACCGCAAATAGGAAAATATTTATTTAAAGAAGGTATATGAACATAATTGTAATAATAAGTTATCATGTTAGTGTATTTAATTTAGTCTATGAAGATAGTATAAATTAAATAGCTTGATATTTAGTATTTAATATTTTGGAAAATATTAAATGTAAATTTAATAAGAGGAGTCTTATTATTATTACTATTACTATTATTTAATTCCTAATAGGATTGAGAATTAATTAATAGAAGTACTTTCTCATGAATTCCTAATTGGATTAGGAAGTGTATAATTAATTAAAGGAGTTTAACTAGAATAGAAAACCCTAATCCTAAATAGTTTAGGGCAAGAGTTTTCCTCCATCTATAAATAAGAGGTGTCTTAATCATAGATTAAGGTTACACACTCTTGCATAAGAATTGTGGAGAGTACTTAGAATTTCTATAGAGATAGAAAACTAAGGTTTTGCCAACACCCATCTTCTTGAATAGATATTATTCCTTGGTGGATCACCTCTAGAGCGTGAAACATTTGGGTGGCTAATGTTGATCAAAAGAAGGAATTTAATCGGTGTGAATGAAATTCAAGCGAGAACGCGAAGGAATTGGAATGTGAACCTTGTACCAGAGATAAGCTTGAATTCTTTAAGGGTATAATTCTTATTTTTTCATCTCTTTTGTTTAATTAATAATTGTGCATAAAGAGAAAAGAAAGTTCATGGTAATGGTTTGTATATAATTTTAAAATCTGATTTTATCGCGGCTTCCGCTTTATTTATGTAATTTGATTGCATGTTCGCGTTTATATTCAAACCTAACACGCATAAAAGTCTATAAATAGAGGCAGGATTAGGAAGGATTGGACTTTGCTCACATTTTGGCATACTTACAAAGGTTAGAAAGAGTAAGGAAAAGGTAGTAACTTATGAGAGGAAAAAAAAAGCAAGGGAGGTGAGCAAGTGAGACTTGTCTAGTGAAGAGATGAAGGGCCACGTCTCCCAAGCAAGGAGGGAGGGCTAAGAGGATCAACAACCTTCAACAAGAAGGAAAATATAAAAGGGTTTTAAAAAGTATTCTGGAAACCCTAACTTTAAAATTTTCTTAGCATAGAATTGGTTTTGCTTGGTTTTTGTTGTGGGAGTTTTGTTTGTTGGATGGATCATAGTGTTTATCCTATGATATAAGGAGGGTTATGTAGGTGTATATAGGCTTGTTGTATGTTTAGTGTATGAGAAACCATTCAAATACCAAAGCATTCCAAGGAAAAACCAACTTGTCAGAAAAACTGAAAATTTTCAAAATTCGGATTATGAAATTTGGACAAGCATAACTCCCTTAGGCCATTTCGAATTTTTGAGTGAGGTGAAGTCCTGGTGTTAGGGATATGGAAGTCCCCTAAAACCTCCAAGTGAAATTTCCAAAAAATATGTTGTAGATTTTTTAATAGGGACAAGTTTTGCCAAAAACCAGTCCAAGAACTGAAAAATGTAACAAAACCCTCTGGCCTAATCTGTCCGGTGCACTGTTTGTTTGGACCCTTAATCATGGAAATAAATTAAGGCCTTTTGTGAAATAAATACTATATGTTATACCGTAGCTCCTGTCCAAAAATGGTCGTTATTTCTGACTGGGTTACGACTGTGAGTTATGGTTGTTTACATTTTTAGGATTTTAAAGACGAAAAATTTGGCCATACCTTGAGTTCTACCGAACTCCGATGACCACAAAATTTAAACTGAAACTTCATGTTATTTTATAGGTAAAGATTCTGGCCAGAGATGAGAATTTTTTGAAGATGTATATAACATGAAGTAGTTTAATTTGACATAGTTAAGGATCTTTAAAACGGATTTTTGAAAAATATATAAGGAAGTTGAAAAGTTTCCAGAAAAAATTATTTTTTGTATTTAGAATATATGTATATGTGTGTGGCCAGAAGGGAAAAAAAATAATAAATATGTTTAAGGAGGCTTAATGAGGGGAAATTAGGCTTCAAACGGATTAAAATATAATTAATACCGTAAAGTCCGGGAGGGAATTACCGATAAGTTAATTCCTACCAAATGGAATCTGTGTTTATTTGTGGGCGTATAAGTCTATTACATTTTAATTTACATATTTGTATGAAAATTTTTTATGTGGAACATGTTTATGTTCGGATATAAGTCAATGAGGTTAATTTATCGAGTTAGAATTACGATAATTGTCGGTGATGTTTTTACCAATGCTGACGATTTTAAACGATTATTTATGGATAAAAAATTCTGATAAAAAATCCGATATAATTATACAGGATCAGGGCGGGGCGCGCCGGGGTATGGGCGGCGCGAGGGGCGACGATGGTGTCTGGCATAAAATCCGATTTTAATTTTTTTTTTGTGCAGTTTTTCAAAATTATGATAACAAAGTTTATTTTTAATTTGAAAATAGGATTAAAATAAAGTTGTTTATTTTAATTGGGATAGAATTTCATGATAACTATTTAGAGTTGGAATTGGATTCCATGATAACCTAATTGGAGTTGAACGTGTTTGAAATTGGATTTTTATATTAACCTTAAGTTGCCCATTGAATGTTAATCATTAGAGATATTTTATATATATTATTATATATATATATATATATGAATGTTTTTTATTTATGAGATGAATATTAAATATTGATTGCATATGGAGTTTATGTATGATAAAAAATACAAATTGATTATAGACTATTGACCAATGTGTGATTGGGGGGAATTTATTTTAGAGGGATGCTTGAAATGAATGAGTTTTATAAATGGGTGTCTGCTGTTACCTCGTCTATCTCTATTTTTTCTTAATGTAAATTTTATCTCCCTCCTATGTACTTCCCCTTGGACTGCTAATCAAGGTTTCTATTTATTGTTGTAAATAGTTTATGTAATATGTTTAAATATAAGTAGGTTTATGTAAATAAGAGTTTAATTATAATAGGTTTATGTATTAGGTTTAAAATATAATTGTTATATTTAAAATTAATTATATTGCACCCTAAATTTGACCTTTTGGTTCGCCTTGGAGTGGGGGGGGGGGGGCTTAGTGAACCAAACTAGAATAAAAGTCCATAATCAATCCGGGTGGGTAGAATATTAGTATTCTATATGTGCATGTCTTACTATATATATATATATATTATTTGATCCAACATTGCTTCTGCATGTTACATAATATTGAACGCGTTTTATATATAGATCTATATATATATATATTTATATATATATATATATTATATATATGTGTGGTGTTTGTGCGTTGTGTGTGAGCCATGCGCGCTAAAAAAGATGAGACAAATAAATAACAATACCCCTCAACAGAAATCATATTAAGTCCTGATAGCGTTCAAAAGATTTTGGGAATATCAAACTGTCGCCTTTCTAGCATGGGTATAGCGATAGAGTATTAATTATTTAATATTAGGTTTTGTTGTGCACACAAAAGGCGAGAGTATTAAATATGTTTAAGATGTTACCTTACCCCCTATAACTATCACATTTGATGCTTATTAAGGGTAATGTGAACATTACTCGCTTTGATTGTGTGGGCAACACTAAAGGGCGGATATTTTTCTCTTCTCATATATGGATAGTTTGCTGAGGTTATATCTTAACTTGGATAATTTGGATTTCGGTATTGGTTGTGTCCACACTTGATTTCAAAATGAATATAAGAGGCAAAATACAAGGAGTTACATAGTGTATGTTAATTGACAATTGTTGTTCTAACCCTATTTAATGGTTATATTATAGTTTGGTGGTGCACACACAAGGCTATATTACATTTGAATTGGATAATCCTTATTCTCCACATAGCAATTCTTAATTTAGATTTGTCCCCGATTCTATATATATGAGGGTGATAATAGTTTGATTGGAAAATAGTGGTGATGATATCAATGTTAAATAAAGACCCTAAATTTATTTTTTGGTAATTATTAAAAATGAATGTATATGCTAAAAGTTGTTCTATTTCACATGTCAGAATTTTTAAATAATGTCAAACTCATTATGCTTGCGAAGCCATACTTGATGACTATTAATACTGACCGGGACCGAATTACACGGACTGGTTAAGGAATCTCTGAGGAATTGGGTTCTCACTGTCAGAATAAGATTTCTTTATGTTTTTTTCTTAAATTCATCAGTCCCTGCAATTGTTGAAAGAAACCAGGCTCTGAGGAAGAGATTGCCTATCGTTTTGAAAAGTGGCAAGAGATCTGATTTCATTGCTTTGCGTCAATGCATCATGCTCGGCATCCATGATTGAACGTAGCTTCAGCGTCAGTCCAGCATGAAACTATGGATGCTACTCTTGACTATATTGTGTGCACCTCAAGGAGTTGCATGGTGAGCAAAAGTTAGGATTGTTAGATATTGGAGATATCTAAGGAGCGCTTCGATTCTAAGATGACTGAGGGCACTACTGTGAGACTCATGTCCTAAAGTATGGATCAATCTGATTGAACAACTTGGATAACTAGGGTTTGTGGATGGGATGTGGAGTTTAAGGTTCAAGATTTGATCTTTGCAGTACTCTTCCTGGACAACCATCTTACAATTTGTTGTGAATGTTGTCACATGATATAAGTTGGACGTCAGCTTGCCAGAGTTACTTAATCATGCTGAAAACTGCTGAAGGTCACTTCTCATCCAACAAGAATCAAGTTCTTACTAGTGGATGCATTCTTCAAGGAAAAGGAAGAGTGCCCAAGGTATCTTCATGGAAAAGATGAAAGAAAAAGGAAGAAGGCTAAGGGCAAGGCGGAAGAAAGGAAAGGAATAATAAGAAAGCTGTTCCAGATAGTGAAGGAATTTGCTACCATTGCAATAAGCCGGGGTCACTGGAAGAGGAACTGCAAGGAGGATTATCTTGCGGATCAAAAACCAGAAAAAGCTTGGAGAAGCTTCGACTTCCGATGCTAGGTTTGTTCATGATTTAAATTAATTTTTCTGAAAAGTCATAAAAATTCTACTTGGGTATTGGGATACGGATTATGGTTCTCACATATGTAACAATATGCAGGGACTAAGTAGAAGTATAAAGCTGATCAAGGATGAAGTCGTCCTACGAATAGGAAATGGAGCCAAGGTTACTGCCATTTTAGCTGTAGGAACTTATTGTTTAGCACTGTTCTCGGGCAGAGTTCATTAGTTTAAATAAAATGTTATTATATTCCAACACTCATTATAAACTTGTATTTCCAATTCCTGTAATTGGATATGAATGATTTTGATATTATATTAAAGAACAACAATTGTTCTATTTTATAAAAAAAAATATGTTTTATCTGGTGTTGACAATCTACTGAATGAACTTTACTTACTTGACTTGATTGAAAATATACTGCAAATTGAACCAAACTAAGAAAAGGAAAAAAGATGATGTTAATGGTACCCTTTATGTGGCACATATAGACTCGGTCATATCAATGAAACAAGATTAACCAAGTTTACATAAAAGATGAGTTTTTAGAGCCATCTGATTTTGAATCATATCAAACTTGTGGAGAAATAGTTCCTGAGTTGTTAACATTAGTACACACAGACGGTATGTGGACCTATGACAACGAATACACGAGGAGGGTATTCTTATTTTATTACTTTCATTGATGATCATTCTAGATTTAGGTTCTGTGTATTTTAATGAAATACAAGTCTGAATTGTTTGAAAAGTTCAAAGAATTCAGAAGTGAAGTAGAGAAACAAATCTCGGGTTATAAGTATTAAGATACTGTCGATCAGATCGAGAAGGGGAATACTTAACCCCAATGAGTTTCTCAATTGTCTCAATAAATGGTATAATCTCACAATGGACTCCACCAGGGAATGCTCACAGTTAAATGGTGTATCTGAAAGGAGAAATCGAATATTGTTGGACATGGTTCGTTCAATGATGAGTTATACCGACCTTCTAGTATCATTCTGGGGTTATTGCCTAGGGAACCGGCTTGTATATCTACTTTACAATGGTACCTACCAATATTCAGATTCCCAAAGATCCCCATTTGATGAAGTAATGGACAGGGAAGGAAACCTAGTCCTTAAGCATGTTAAGACTTGGGGGTTATTCCAGATTATGTTCAAAAGGTTTTTGAGCATGATAAGCTAAAGACAAGATCCTGACAAGTGTAGATTTATGGGATATCCTAAAGAAAGTTTAGGATATTATTTCTAATCATCCTATCTGATTTAAAAGGTGTTTGTTGCGGAAATCACGCTGCCTTCCTTAAAAAAAGGAGTTTATCCTTTGAAGGGTAGTCGGTAGTGGGAGTAAGGATATATCTTGAAGCGAAGTTCACGAACCACAAAATACTACATGATTCAAAGTCAGGTACGCTGACCAAGTAGAAGAACCTAATGTACCACAACCTATTCGGTAAATTCTGGGTAATGGATGAGAAACCGAAGATACGTGATTGGTGATGGAATTTCATCATAGGATGATGGGCTTAGTAGATGTGGTACGCATCATAGGTGATGATGATCCATTGACTTACGAAAAGAACTATGAAAGTACTAGAGTAAAGACTCAGAGAATATGGCTAGAAGCCTATGAAATCCGAGATGGACTCCATTGTATGGAAAACCAAGTATCGGAGCTTTGGTTTTCACCACCTTGATGAGCATTAAGCCTATTAGGTGTAAATGGGTCTTTAAAGAGAAAGATTGGAGTCAGGCGGCAAGGGTAGAGACGTATAAGAGCCCGATCTGGGGTTGCAAAAGGTTTCAAACAAAGATACGGAGTTGACTATGATGAAACCTTTCTCAGCAATAGCTCTATGCTCAAGTCCATCTCAGATTTTGCTTGTAATTGCAGCTTATTATGAACTACGAAATCTGGCAAAAATGGGACCGGTGAAAACGGCCTTCCTCAATGGGAGAGCTTGAGGAGAATGATATATAATTGATACAACCAGAGGTGTTTGTGTGTTCAAACCGGTTTGGAGTTCAAATCAAGTCTGTAAGCTACAACGATCCATTTATGGATTTGAAGCAAGCTTCTTGAAGATGGAACATCCGTTTTTGATGAGGTTAATCAAAAAGTTTTGACTTTTATCCCCCCAAAAAAAAAATTGAGGATGAACCTGTGTGTGTACAAGAAGAATTAGTGGGAACGTTGTTTCATTCCTAGTATTATATGTAGACGATATTTTATTGATTAGGGAATGATGTTCTATGCTAACAGTCGATCAATATTTGTTTATCTAAATACTTCCTCCATGAAGCGACTTGGGTGAGGCATCCTATATTTTGGGAAAGGGAAAAAAGATCTATAGAGATTAGATCTAATAAGGTATGTTTGGGCTTTGACCCAAGAAAAGTACATTAACTCGATGCCTAAAGAAGTTTAGCATGGAAGATTCCAAGAGAGGGTCTCCTATGCCGATGAGGCCATGGAATACATCTCTCAAAGAAACAGGACCCCAAAGACACCTGAGGAGAGAGGACTGTTAAGAGTAAGATTCCTTATGCCTTTCAGCAATATGGAATCTATTTTATGTACGGTATGATTATGTACTAGACCAGATGTTCGCTCATAGCACTTAGTGTAACCAAGCAGATATCAGTCGGAATCCAGGAGAAGAGCACTGGAAGGCAGTGTGGAAAAACATTCCTTAAAGTACTTGGAGAAGAACTAAGGATGTAATTTCTTTGTCTACGGTGTACTAGAGGGCTATACTGAACTCAAGTTTTTTTCAAATAGACTTTAAGATGACAGTAAATCCGTTTCATTGGTATGTATTTACCTTAATCGGTGGCGCAATTGAGTTGGAAAAGTTCCATACAGTAAAACATATGTTGATTCAGTGACAGAATGGCCAAGAAGTACATAGCTGCAAGTGAACCTGCAAAGGAAGCTGTTTGGATGAAGAAGTCCATAACTGAACTTGGAGTGGGCGTCCTAGCATTAGAGGAGCCGTACCTTTTATTCTGATGGACAATCACCGCGAAGCCTGCTGTTGCGCAGGCCTAAAAGGAGACATCCAAGTCTTCATCAGAAATCCAATACAATCGTGTTGTCGAGCGGCCGGGGTTCATTTGATTAGAGAGATCGTTGAAAGAGGAGATGTCCACCCTGGAGCCGTGTCGACTCTCAAGACAACATTTGCAGATCCATTTACTAAAGCTTGTAACCCAACAGGCAGTTTGATCGTCACTTAGGAGAAGATGGGTATTTAGATACCAATAGTGATTGGCTTTAGTGCAAGTGGGGGAGATTGAAAGTAATATGCACACAAAGTCCAAATCATGATTTGAATATGATGTAGCATATAACTTTTTGGTAATTCTTATTCATTTATTAATAAAAGTATTAAAGGCATTTTTACATTTATCAATACATTTGTGTGTGTTTTTTAATTAAATGTGATAAACCCATAGTTTTGAGGCAACTGCTTTTAGAATCATGATGTCATGATCTTGCTAATAAGATCTAAATTCTTAGTTAAGCTTATACAAATAAAATTGTTTCCTACGCAATCGTTGGATTACTAAAAAGGGGATTAGTGAATCCGGATAGATTTAGTTATCACTACGTTGCTTGACTCTTAGGTAGAGGATGATTGATCTCATAATCATTTGTAGTGGAGACACTCGAATAGCAAGTATGATTAGGTGCTTATTAGAGAATAAGTTCATCTTGTCGCGTACGTGGCTCGCTGAAGGAATACCTAATGGAGTGTTGTACAGGGATCAGCCCTCGTGTCAATAGAGAATTCCTCTAGTGATAGTAAGTATCACAGTGATCCTTGGGGCTTGAGAATCGATCATAGTATCTTGTGTATGATGAGTTATACTTTGACATGTTCCCTTACATGACCTTTAGGGATATATCATAGGGTATGATTGGGTTCTTTAATAAGTTGTACATGGAGATAGGTGAGATGGATCAACAAAGAATCTACCAACATCTAGTAAAAGATATAGAATGTCCTATGGTGATTCTGATAGAAATGACAAGCCAGCAGTAGTCCTCTAGTGGCCAAGAGTAAGAAATGAAAATTAGAAAGGAGTTTCTAATTTTGTTACATTATTTTATTGTTGTGTATTTAGGAATCGAAATGCATATAATTAAATAAAACAAGACTTCTTGACTGTAATATCCATGGTCTTACTATTTAATTGGGGACATTGTTTATGGTGCGAGATAGAGGATTGTATGAATTGTACAGTTAACTATTTCACTGAAAAGGTTCTTTTTGGTGATTAATGTTGAAAATCCTATATTAGCGTGGGAAATAAAGTCCGTTGATCGCTAAGGGGGCTTACCCTTATTGTAAAATAAATGTTATTATTTAAATGACAGATTAAATAGTTTAATTTATTTATTTAAATAAGATTAGAATTGTTTTCTAAATTGATTTATTCACAACCGTGTTTAATATGGGAGAACCTAAAGGGGTCACACCGCAAAAAGAAAAATATCTTATATTAAGAATAGATAAATAACATAATTGTAAATAATAAGTTAAGTGGTGACATCTTACAATTTAGTCTATGGAGATAGAATAAATCTACCGATATTTTGCTTAATATTGTAATTATTTATACTATTGGTTAGAATATATTAAATATAAAATTAATAAGAGGAGTCTTATATATTATTACTATTTTATAGCTTGTTTTATTTAATTCCTATCTAAATAGGATTTGAGAATTAATTAATAGAAGGTACTTTTCTCATGAATTTCCTAATGTGAGAATTAGGAGTATAATTAATTAACAAGTGAAGTTTAATTAGAATATGAAACCCTTGAAAGTCTATCGTAATGCACCCCCACAAGCCAATCATATTTGATATGATGTTAGTATATATCTTTGTAATCTTATTCGTTTTGTTAAAGGCGCTATTTTACTTTATTCTATATGAATGTTGTTATATTGAATATGATAAACCCATAGTTTTTGAGCAATTGAGCTTTTAGAATCCCATGATGTGTGATCATGTCAGAATAAAGATCTAAAATTTCTAGATAGCTCAACAAACTAAAAATCGTTTCCGTAATCAATGGGATTACACTAAAAAGGGGTATTAGTGTAATCCGGATAGATTAGTACAATTTACGTCTGCTTGCTCTTATGAAGAGGATGATTGATCTCATAATTCATTTGTGTGGAGACACTTAAAGTCCAAGTATGTAGGTGCTTATTAGAGAATAAGGTTCAATGAACGTGTGAGGCCTGCGCTAAGGAATACTTAATGGAGTTTCTTTACTCGCCTGTCAATAGGAATTCCTCTAGTGAGTTAGTTAGTACAAGTGATCCTTGGGACTTGAGATCGATCATAGTATCTTGTGTATGAAATATGAGTTATACTTTTGACATGTCCTCTCTAAGACCTTTTAGGTGTAATCATCAAAGGGTATGATTGGGGTTTATATAAGTTATACATGGGAAATTTGTGGGAATGATCAATAAAGAACTCTTACCCACTTCTAGTTGAAAGGAGAGAATTAGTCCTATGGTGCTTAGTAATAGTAGATAGGATATTTATCCGACAAATGATGACACATCTCAGAAGTCCTCTGGCCAAAGCAGAATGAAATTAGAATAGGAGTTTCTAATTTGGGCATTAATCAGGATGTTGTGCATTCTTCAGAATCGAAATACATATAACGTAAATAATAATAGTAAGACGAAACTTGACGAGTAACATTTCCATGTCTTAATATTTAATTCTGGGACATTTTATGGGTAGAAGGATTGAATAATGTATGGTAAACTATGCACTGAAAGGGTTCTTGTTATGATTTAATAGTTGAAATCTATACTTATCTGGAAAGTCGTTTGATTCGCTTAAGGGGGGCTTTTACCCTTATTGTTAGAATAAACTCTTATTTATTTAAATGAATTAAATAGTTTAATTTATTTATTTAATATAAGATTAGAATTGTTTCTAATTGATTTATTCACAATGTACCGGTTTAATATGGAGGAACCTAACTAAAGGGTCACACCGCAAATAGGAAAATATTTATTTTAGAGAATGTAAATGGATCATTAATCATGTAATAATAATGTTAAGTGTATTTAATTTAGTCTATGGAGATAGAATAAATTAAATTAGCTTAATATTTATTATTATTTAATATTTTAAGAAATATTAAAATATAAATTACCATAAGAAGAGAGTCCTTATTATTGATTATCTTATTACTATATATTTAATTCCCCTTAACTTTAGGGATTGAGACATTAATGTAAATAGAAGTACTAAATCTCACATGAATTTCCTAATTGGATTATTAGGAGTTTAATTAGAATAGAATTACCCTAATACCATAAACTAGTTTAGGGAAGGGTTTTCCTTACCTAATCTATAAAATTAAGAGTAAGTCTTAATCATAGATTAGGGTTACACACGCTTGGCTAGTAGCATAAGAATTGTAGAGAGTAACTTACATCCTCTTTCTATAGAAGATAGAAAACTAGGGTTTTGCCAACTACCCATATTCTTGAACTCAAGTATTATTCCTTGGTGCGGATTTTCACCTCTTAGAGGGCAAACACTTGGGTGGTCCCTAACGTTGATAAATAGGAAGGAATTTAATCGGTGGAATGATCCAAGGAGAACGCGAAGGAAATTGGAGTGTTTTCGTCTATTGTGGGAACTTGTACCTGAGGATGCTACAAATTCTACAAGGGTATAATTCTTATTCTTCCAGATCTCTTTCGTTTAAAATTAATAATTGTGCATATATGACAACATTGATCATGGTGATGGTATTCTGTATAGAAATTTTAAAATCTGATTTTATCGCGCTTTCCGCTTTATTTACAATCGATGTAATTTGATTAGAGCATGATTCGCGGTTATACAAACCTAACAGTGGTATCAAAGAGCCAAACTTTATGCGAATCTAAATATTAATTGTTTCGATTTCTGTATATACAATTGATAATGTATTTAGAACAATTTAATGTTGGGCCATAATTGTTTGTGTAAAATTATTTTATTTTTAATATTTGATTTTGGAATTTGATTAAAAATTAAAGGTAGTTTACATTTTTAATTCAAAAAAATTGGATATAATTAAAATAAAAGAGTTTATTTTGATTTGGAATATGATTAATATTAAAGAAGTTTATTTTTATCCTAATGAATATTACTCAGGGGAGATTTCATGAATTAACTAATTAGGAGTTGGATATCGAGATTCCATGATAAACTAATATCTGGAGTTGAAATTGGAATTTTATACTAATATAATATGGTCCATAGTTAAATGATATCATATGCATATATAGAAATGGTTTAATTATTCATGGGATGAATGTTATTTATTGCATACATATAGAGAAGTTTGTATGATAATAAATAGGGATTGCGATTTTATTGGACTATTGGACCAATGGTGTGAGATTGGATTTATTTTAGTGGATGACTTGATAGACTTGAAATGGGTTTGTAGTATACAAATGGGGTCTTGCGTTTTACCTCGTTCTGTCTCTATGTTTTGTCTTGATGTAAATTCTATCTTCCTCCTATGTACTTTTCACTCACACACCCTTGACCGTACTGGATCAAGCAGTTTTCTATTTATTGTACAAATAGTTTATTGTAATAGGTATTAGTTAGAATTAGCTTGAAGAATTGGTGAGACATAAGGAGCAACGTGAGCGCTTGAGAAGACCCCTCGTTTTGTAATAGGCAGGTCCCGGGTTTTGTTTTAGAATGTAATAGTCTTCTCCTATTTAAAATTTATTCTCATCGATGCGTCACCCTAGGTTTGACCTTTTGGTTCACTTGGTCGGCTCTAGTGGAACCAATCAAAGTAGAATAAACAAGTCTCCAATAATCAATCCGGGTAGCAACATCTATAGTATTCTATAATGTGCATGCTTACTATATTTATTATATATTATACAACATGCTTCGCATGTAAAATAAATATAACTCGTATTATATCATATATATGTGCCATATGGCACGCATCTCAAACAAGATGAGACTAATAATAATAAACCCCTCAAACAAATCATATATGTCCTAAAGCGTATTCAAAGATATTTGGAAATATCGAACGTCGCCTTTTCTAGCATTGGTAAAAGGCAATAATAGTATTAAATGTTTAAATATTAGGAGTATTGTTGTGTAACCACACAGGCAAGTATTACAATATTTAAGATGTCTTGCATTATCACATTTGATAGCTTTATATCATAGAATCTAGGAACGGATGCTGATTATTATTGTTGTCACCTACAAGGGTTACACAGTGTGTTTTTTTCTTTCGAATAAGATATGGGAAAGTGCTAGGTTGGACCTTAAGCTTAGATAATTTTTGATTCGGATGTGTCACCACTTGATCAAAATAATTCTAAGAGGCAAATAATAGAAGGATGTTACCATAGTGATGTAATTGGACAATAGTTGTCTACCTTTTTTATTTATATATCGTTTGTTGTGTTCACCACAAGGCTATTATACAATATTGAAATGGGATCCTTATTCTCATTAGCAGATCCTTTAATTAGAATTGACTCCGAACTATATATATATAATGAGGGTTAATATAGGTTTGATGAAAAATAGTGAGATTAGCCAATTTAAAATAAAAGACCTAAATTTCTATTTTGGATACAATTAATTAAAGAAATGAATTGTATGTCTAAAATGTATGTTTAAAATTACAAATTCATTTATTGAAATTTTCACGAATGTGTCACTTAATTCATTATCGCTTTGCATAGCATATAGTGGTATATGATGACTAATATAAATATACGGATCAAAATTCTAAACGGACTGGGTAAGAAATTTGGAAGAATAGTTAGGATTCTCTCAAGGGCTGTGAAAAAGCTATCTTATGTCCTTAATTACGGCTTGATTCCCTGCAATGGTATTGCAGGACAATACCTCTGAAGGAAGGGATTGTGCTACTTTTAGAAATGGTAGTAATATGGTACTGCACAGTTGAGGCCTCAAATATGCATCATGCTCGCATCCATGAGTCAGTAAACGAGCTTTCAGCTGGTCAGCATTGAAAACTATGGATGCTCTCTTACTTACTCTCCCTTGCCAGACCTTTCAAAGAGTTGAAGGGTGAAGAGAAATGCGTATGAAGCTTATTTAGATATGCAGATAATCTAAGGAGCTCTTTCTGAAAACATCTAGAATGTCCAATTCCATATGGGCACTACAGTATAGACAAATGTCCTTAAAATGAATCAATATAATTGATAAAATTGGGACAACTGAGTTTTTATTGTGATGGGAGAGTTGATTCCAAGATTTTGACAAGCTTATGCAATAATCACCTTGTCCGGGTACTCTTTCATCACAAATTGTTGTGAATATATCTTCATGAAACAAGCTATATGTCAAGCCTGCCTGAGTTGGCGTTTAAAACATGTTGAAAACTAGTTAAAGATGTCACTTTCCAACACATGAAAGAGACCTCAGAAGTCTTAACTGGTAGAATGATTCTTCCAGTGTTAGCGGTAAAGAGGGGCCAAAATCAAAGGATCTTCTGAAAAGAAGAACAATTCAAACAATACAGAAGGTAATATGGCGAAAGCGGCAATAACTAAGGGACACTAAGAACAGCAATTACTGATGAGTTGTGGTGACTCATGTCTCCCTCCTTTAAATCTGGCGGTCACCTGGAGCCCACGGAGCAACTGGTTCAGGTTCCACTACAGTCTAATACAAAATTGATACAATACGATAAACTCTGTTAGCGGGATAAAATGAATATTTTGTACCATTGATTATTTTTTAACATAAAATTAAACTTGTCCCAAGTCTTTGAAACCAATTACTATATACAAAACATAAACATAATACAAAAACAGGTAAATCATATGTCTTAATAACAAGAACGGTAATTCTAGAACAACAAAATACACTAATCAGTTGCTTTCCCCTTTATCCCTTGTCTGTTTCCTGAGCTCTTCTTCGCCATCGGTGGCCGTCACTAACTGAAATATATTTAAGGAAAGCTAGAAGGGGTGTGTGAGCAGACAAAATTTGCCCCGCAAGTATTTAAAGCCAGTTGAATAATCACATGAATGACTTTATAGCTCACAGGAGTAAAAATTTAGATAACATAAGGAATAATAAAAACAACTTCTTTCAGCACCTAGTTTGATAGTGGCCGCTAAGGGACCGATATGGATTTCACAAAAGTTTTTTTTCCCAAAGAAAGATGACTATTCAATATTGATGTGAGCTACCATAGGCACAAGAAACTTCTATTCCTAGAATTACTGGAAATTCATACCCGATATAATCCACTAAAACTGGCACCAACATTTAGGTGATCAACTACTACGGGTACACATCTAATGGCGTTATGGCATAAGCCTTACATTTTCCTTTTACGTGCGTTATCGCGTTTCCCGGACGTTTATAAAATTTCCTACCTATCTATGAGGGGTTGTCTCTTTCTCAGCTTTACATGGGAAGTTCCAGACCCAAGAGCAATTTGATCGGTATAACACTAACTTTATTTAACAATCAATAATAGTTGGGGGAGGACTTACAACCTCACTTCAATTAAATAATATTCCATTATAAGTGTCCTAGCTGAAGCAATTAGCTTTGACATAACTTTCAAACACATCATTTATTGGAATAAAGAAACTTTAAGGTTCAATATTGCATGTATAATACTCAGCATCAATAAAGTATCTTGAATGAATAACAATTTCATAATCTTTCGGAAGTCGCACAGTATCATTTTCCGACAATTCTGCAATTGAAATTCGTGGCTTTCATTGCCAGTACTAGTGAAATACAATGTTGGGATGCGAAATACTAGCACAATAATTGCCTAAATCGATAATAGTAACTATAGGAACAGGAGTACAAGAGACTCAAAATGCTTGGCCCAATAATATAATATTTGCTCGATATAAATTTGAGTAGGGTAAGTAAGCTTGCACAAATAATAACTTGATCATAAGATAGGAGACTTGCTCGATAGATTAAACATCTTGAGGTTAAGGAAAACTCGCACAATTAAGATGAGGAGGTGTGGTGTGTAAGGGAACTTGCCTTGTTACGTAGCGTAAATATCTCGACGTTCAAATCGTTCCAGTCAAAAATTATCCCTACATAGTTCATTAAAATCATCATAAATATTTAGTCACATAAGGATCATACAGGTTCATTAACCCAGGTTCATCACATCATTAATAAATACATTGATTTGTAGCCACATACACTTAACGTCACTCAGTATCGGGGGTCGTCTCGCTCCCCCGGTGCGGTCGGAGCGAGGCCTGAGTGAGCTGTGCGGGTGGTCGATTAATTTGGCAATCAGTTTATTCAAGTTTTAACGAGCCTTATGACAACATACGCGCTTTGGTTGGACACGGGTGGTATAACGACTAAGCACATAAAGGCTTCAACCAGATATAAGCGTTTTCTAATCATATTTGTACCAAAAATATAAGTTTTAGACTCGCGGGGAAAAAAATTTACTGGGTCACGACCCTGATCCGGCCCGACCCAGAAGTCCGGCCGGGGAACCCTATACCCGGTCCAAGCCTGACCCAACCCGGTACCAGGCGCCATGCAGTAGCAGTTGCAGAAGTAGCGAACTGCAGTTTCCTGCAGTTTCCGCGACACAGTCAACCTCGGCCTCTCGCTCCAGCTGCGTATAAACTCTTCCTATACTCGACAATTTGATCCCTTACGGAATTCTATGGATTCCCAAAGACACGAGGGGCGGTCTACAACATATCACAATTTTTTGGGACGGACCCATTATAATCACTTAACATGACCAAATCCTGAGCTAAAACATAAACTGCATGCTCTATTGTTTTCGCAAAACCCATGGAAATATCTCACAACAAATGGCAACTGGTTTGACTTCATTATAAAGCGTCATTTTGATTCATTCCAACTAGGTTTATTCTTCCACAACTCAAGGGAAAGTACGATATTATAACAAACAAACAATTAAGATTAAATTATAACACCATCATAGGCTTTAACAGTCCTATAACAGTCCAAATGGTCCCAAAAAGTCCATAAAATGTCCAAAGTTCATCCTTTTAGCCAAGGTTCGGGATCTTTCCTTGTTTTTTGTTCCCACTTTGAGGGTGCTAATGGTTTATATAGCTTCTTAAGAACCTCCATGGTAGATTTCAACACAAAACCAACAAACCAAACAAAAAATCAACAAAATCCCAACCCGCAAGCATGGAAAGTCAAAAAAAAAAAACTCATTGAAAACTTCAATTGGAGAAGAAATGGTTGTGGTTTGTGAATATTAACCTTCTTTGTTGCTCTCTTGCTTTGTGTAGTAGGATGAGAATGGTTGCTAGAGTGCGCCTGGGACTCCCTCTTCGCTGCTCTTCTCCTTCGTTTTTCCTTCCTTCCTTGCTTTTTCTTCGTTTCTTCCCGAACAACTCCTTCCTCTTTTGCTACTTCCTTATTTTCTCTCTCTATAGTAACTCTCCTCTCTCTCTCTGTAGCTCTCACGTCCTTAGCTTGCAAATAGTGTTGTTAACGCCCCCAAAATAGGTCCACACAACCCAATTTTGAGTCGCCAATAAACCTTTCTCAACAATAATTACAAATCGAATTTTCCCATTTACCAACTAATTAAGGTGTCGTGCAATAATACCCGACACAAACACAATACAAATACATCTTAATATTCTCCAATTCACTTATTGCCACAACTAATGAGTAAGGTATTGATGACACTTCTATTGCCTCGGACCATCCACACCTCTCATTCCCGGCTATCCATCTAAGTCCTCCGGCTTACAAGACCTCCTATTTTCCTGAAGAGAACAAAGGGAAAAGGGTGAGCACCGAAATAGCCACAGTAGGAAAAATTATCCATGACCTAAGATAATGAAGAATAAAATTATTCCTTTAGCCTTCAAACCAAAAATAAATCAGAGGTTACTAAAGATGCTTTATTCAATTAACAACAACTGCAGGGCGAGACGGGAAAAGTATCTCATTAGAAGAGGTTCCAAGTTAGATTCGATTAAATATTCTTACCAATCTTCCTATTCAAGAAAGTTAAAAAGTGAATCTCACAACTTAATTACTTAATATTCCCCTCTTGTAACACCAATCAAATAATTCAATGTTCAAACAGTCTCTCCTTTGTTAGCTACAATCTTGCCAAAGATATATTTTATTTGTAACACCACGATCCCCAACAATTTCAAACAGGCCTGCTTCTTTTGCACTATGTGCACAAAGATATTTATTTGTAACACCCAATCAACAATTTCAACAGCCTCTCTATTGGCACTACATGTGCCAAAAGATATTTATTGTGTAACACCAATTCAAAACAGTTTCATACAGCCTCATCTTTGCACTACGTATGCCAAAGATAGATTTATTTATTGAGTAACTTACAACCGGTACTGATTATCACGGCCAAATACGCCAGTTTCATTCTTTTGCGACTACGGGCCCCAAAGAGACACTTTCATCATATGTCTTTGGTTGTGTATACACCAAAAAATCATGATAATACCCAGCATACACTAGTGTTGGTCACGAATCATGTCACGCCAGTTTCATCTTCTGCACATAAGGGCCAAAATGGGAACTATCTACCAACAATGTGTAAACGATGAGGATGATCACAATGATTATAGAAATGATCTTCTAAAGTGAGAATCAAGAATAAGAAATAAAATGTTTTATAATTTTATCCCAGTGTCGAAGGTTGACTCACAAAATTGCCAACGATGGATGGATCCAAATATCGTGGAAGGTGTCAAATTTACAAGAATTGATATGTCAAAAAAAATAAAATTCACGATTCAACTATACAACGTATTCAAACGTAAATATAGAAAGATATCTCAGGTGAAAAGATATTAGAGAATGAAGCACATAAAACTATTAAGGATAAGTTCAACCAAATTTTCAAGAAATATTTTCCACCATTTAATAATAAGGGTTTTGGAAAACAAACATGAGGATTTTCTTATTTTTTAATTAAATGGAGAAAATGTGAAAAGAAACAGATATTTCCGGATAAAGTAGTATGAGCCAATCTCAAGAAAATTGATTACGTTTATCACCGAGTTAATAACAGAATAGGAGATGAAAACACTAATGCAATATGGAGTGTTTCACACCAGTCATGCGGTAATTCCGCCTGGTACAGACACGATTTTATTCTCCAACAAAAGATTAATAGAGTAATTGTAATCCCGAAAAGGGTTTTCACCTCGTCATGCGCGTAATACCCGGCAGTAAAGACAGTGATTATTAATCCACCAAAATACGGGATTAATAAAGTTAATGAATTACGATAGGGTTAATTCCACTCAGGCGGCAGTTGCGTCAATCCCTGCTACGGACAAATGGTTATCCCCATCAAAATTAATACGGAATGAAATAACAACCTTTCTTGAGTATAATTAATTCACTTACGAACAAGGAAGTAATATGATAATTACATAAGAGTATGAAAGAAGATGATATCCCCTACCTTCGTTAACAAAGTGATTTTTGAGGGAGATGTAGCTTTTCTATGAAGTCCACTTACTAACTTGGGACCAATATCTAGGTATTTCTCACAAATACTCACAATACCTTAGCAACTTAGAGAATTCTCCTAGAAAGGAAATTTACGAGAGTAGAGAGAGAGGGAGTTAGTATAAGTCTAAGAGAAGGTGTCGATAGAAATTTTTTTCTTATTTTTCTAGATTTTACCCCTGACGCTATTTAGTAGAGGAAAGAACCAAGTTTTCATATAATTGGCACAAAACAATTACAAGGAGTCTCGACTTATTACTCACACTTTAGACTGTACCTCCATCTTTGGAGCCTCTATTTTTAATATTAAATTACTCCCTCAAGTATTTATCAAATCTTTGCATAACATCCCCTAATTTAAGTTCCCACATGTGAACCAATAGTTACCACATAGTTGAACCAAATAGTTCACATCATGTGAATTTCAATAATTTTATATTCGGTACCCCTTAAGTTGAGACTCCCATTTTTTAATCCATCAAAATTGCTAAAATATCATATACAAATAATATGAGTGTACAGTACTATGATAAGATTGAATAAATAAGTCTCCATGCAGATGCTATTAGTAATTATAGAACATCAAATTAATGGGTAATTGCTAACTTTTATCAATTATTGAATCAATAATTTAAAATATTAGGGTGCAAATACCGTGTGCTTTGTGAAAATACCACCGCGTACTAACCTGTAGAATATAAACGAGATTTTAACTGGCTTTCTTTTTATATTATGGGGTATTTTTCAATCAGTTGCGCCTGGTGATCATAACTGTTTTGAACCAAAATACTGTCCTGCTTTTCAGTTATCCGACAATGGGGGCCACTATCGTTGACAATAATACCATTGTGGGGTTCCTCCCACTAATTATATTTT
Source organism: Aralia elata (assembly GCA_034770075.1). Lineage (NCBI taxonomy): Eukaryota > Viridiplantae > Streptophyta > Magnoliopsida > Apiales > Araliaceae > Aralia > Aralia elata. Next base: position 230,360 of record JAVJAP010000045.1, on the reverse strand, counting down.
GTTTATTTCGGCGCCGTTAACGCTTATCGAATATAAAATGTGGTTATTTCCGAACGCCGCCCCCCCGTCGTACTTTAAACAATACCGAATATAATATTCTCCGACAGAAACGATTATTTACTGTCCGACAGAAGGAATATTCCGCCCGGACATACAGGTTTGACTTTTTGTATAAATGAAAATAGTTATATTCGTGGTGTATGGAATGAGTACTTGTCGTATGGTTATACCGTATAATTTTTGTATCCAACTTCATATAAACGTTATGACGTAATTCGAAGGTCGACAGAAGAAAGTGTTTGTAAAAGCGTTTTTAGCGTGAAATAAAGTCTCCCGGTGAATTCTAGTGTTCGCCGTTGAAATAGTAGATTTAGCGTTATTACTAGAACTTCCTCCAATTGTCACATTTCACTAGTAACTTTATCATTATCGAATTAGGGTACAAATTTTCTGGTTGTAAAATAATAATTAGAAAAAGAAAAAATAAAATTCTCTTTGTTTAAAATTATCGGTGGGTCTTTAACAAATAGGATAGTATGCTGATGGTTTTGAATGAGAAGGAAAAAAGAGCTGATGGGGATATTATGGTGGCTTCGGGAGGGATGGGGAATGAAAATTGGTTAAAGCAAAAAAAATGCTTTGCCTGAGCTCTTAATAAATAAAATTTGAGGAGGATGTTTTATGAGGTTTAGGTGAGATACCCATGTTTAGTGTACATGTGACGGTTTCTATCTACCCTCCCTCATACTGATTGACTAATTCCCAAGTAATGCTTCCTCTTAATTGTTGATGGCTTAATTGCCTATCTCCAATTAATCAAAAGTATACAGATAAATATACCCGAATACTTCCCACATTTTGTACCAAATTTGGATAAAAAGTACTCTACCCAAAATTAAAATGGGTACTCCCATAATATTATTGTAGATGCGTGTTTAAAAAATATTACTTATTATAGGGATTTGTCCATTTATAATTGCGGAACACTCCATAGGATATACATTTCGGATACTAAGGATATTAAATCACGTATCAGCTCCCAATAAAATATTTTCGTGACACTTGATAAAATAATTATTCCTTCGCATCACACGTGCTATTTAACACAAAAGTTAATAGAAAGAGGACGCAAAAATATTGGGAGCGTGTGAATAAGTGCTCGGGAATAGTATTCTTGGGGAACGGGCCTCGGGATTATTTAGTTTTAAAAACGGAATTTTCGCAAAAAATCAATTCACGGCACATCGCAAACGACACAACCATACAACGTAAAATTTAACACGTACACATATTTTAGGTTGCAATCACAACTTTAAGCACAAAAAACACTATGATAATATAAATATAAATTAAAAATTTCATTTTTATTCATACATAACTTGTGGTTACAAGGAATCTAAAATTTCCCCGATTAAACTTTACAGATGGCAAAATAGCAAAGGAGATTTGTGTGCTTCCAATGCAATAAACCTGGACACGTAGGAAGAGAAAACTGTAAGGAGCTATCTTACAGAGGCCTAACCAGATAGAAGCTTAATGAACGCTTAGATTACAGATATGGGTTTGTTTCATTATTGAAATAAATTTTTTCTGATATATACTGTCAAGGTTCTACTTTGGGTATTGGATACCGGCTGTATTTGCCGCACGTATGCAATCACAAATGCAGAGACTATAGCAAATTATAAAAGCTATAACAAAGAGTAAGTAAGCTTAATTTGTAGGAATGGAGCAAAGGTAGTCAGCATTAACCATAGGAACTTATAGTTTAGCTGTAGACAACAACCCAAATTGTTTGCGTTTTTCCTTGTACTAACCATTGACAGGATGCGGCGAAATGCGTCAATTGAACCCGGCTAGCGGGATGCAAAGGAGTCGTGCACAAGGGCGAGCTCCCAACACCGCCGCAAGTGTTTTGGCAACAACCAAGCTTACTATGACAATAATAGCCGCCTTTCCAAGGCAGGCATTTCCGAATGAGGGGGGTGGCACGTCTCCCTCCCAATTCCCAGTACTGCAGAACACGAGCCTGTCAGCGAAAAACTGACGTTGGCGGCACTAAAATCGAGAGGCGTGGCTAACGAAAAATTCGGAAAAGTCAAGCCCCCGCCACGCACGCGGATAGATCTGCGGCCAAGTGAGTGCGCCAGCCACGGAAACCATGGAAAGTCAGCTGAGTGCTATGGTAGGCGAGCCACGCTGGCCAGCCGCAGATCCATCTGCGGCCAGCCGCAGATAGAATCTGCGGCTGGCTTTGGCCAGCCTATTTAAGCTCGGACAGCAGGCAGCATACAGTAGGTTGGGCAAGTTTTAGCGAAGAATGAAGTAAATCAGCAAAAGCTGTTTTAAGACTCGGAAATAGAGAGAAATAGCATAAAATTCTTGCAACTATTGAGAGAAAAAGAGAGAAATTTTGCCGTGTGTTGTGTGATTAGATCTTTTACATCTCATATGGCCCGCAATGTCTACTTGTCGACACAATTGGTTGGTAGCTAGGGGCAAGGTTACCTCTGTATGTTTGCAACTTCGCTATGCTGGGGATTGGCGTTAGTATTGGGGTAAGGGGCTTTTCAAGAGGATGGATGTCAAGCATGGATTTGTGATTGTGGGGTGTGGGTTCCAGGGGTACAAATGGCGGCCTAAGAAGCCGAGAAGTTCTAATTGGGGAAATTTCTAGTGCGATAGTGGGGATATATATAAGGACTAATTTAATTGAGTGTATTTGTAGGATGGGTGTTAGGCATTCTACTTGGTGTTACAGTTGATGTGATTCTAGTTGCGAGTGTGTAGCAAGGGTGGTTGTGAGCCGAGGAAAGCGACCCCGTGGGCTAATCCGATGATGGACGTTTGGTGTGATGTAATAGATTCAAGAGGCTGGTTGGGTAGTGTGTAACCAGCGGGCCGGAAAACGACGCGAAAGCAAGAATACGTGTTGAAGGCCCCGAAAGAGTGAAAGTGGTGAGGGTTGGCGTTCGGGGATAGGTTGTTGGCTTACATGCCCAGGAATAAACCCGACGCGTGGTTATGCTTGGATGCGAGTTGAGAACGCGAAATTGATTTCAAAGCTAAAGGAGAAGAATTTGTCATATAAATCTAGCAAATAAGGAGAGGTAGAATCTCGAGGTTAAAATTTGAGAAATGTTAATGATTGTCGATTCCTATCGAACGAGAAAGCTAAAGAAAAATCGTTCTCAAACATCACAAAATCTGATTTTAGAAATAATTAACGTTTTGTTAAATCTTTGTGCATAGGGTGAAAGAGATTCTAGAAATTGCCCGATCATTTCACGAAAGCAACGTATAGATCTCGATTCCTATTTTGGCAAAGGTTTAAAACTCTTGTTTTGCCAAAACGACACCTAACGAAAATCTCATAGTTTTGACAATTAAAATCAAACCTTTCCCATAAAGCTTTCTCGTGTATACCGAAAAGACATTCCGAAGCGTTCTCAATTTAAAACACAATTTTCCCTAAAATCCAAATGATTCTTTCATACAAATTCACCACAACATTCACATAGGTACACACACATACACACGCACTTACATACACATATTCATGAATTAAAGGATAGGAAAGTATCAAGATTGCGGTAACCGTGTTTCACGGAAGTCGAGGGGTGCCTAACACCTTCCCCTCACTTAAACAAGCCCCCGAACTCTATGAATCTCGATTCGCAGACCAATTAATTCGGAGTCACATATGAGCCAGCGATTTATAAAAAATTCGGATGAGTTGGTACATCCATTTCAAATATACCAACTGGCGACTCTGGTTAATTGGCTCATCATAAAAACGATCTTTCAAAACCCCGTCGACATCAATGCCGACCTTTTCCAAACATCATCTCAATCAAAAGGCTAAAATTGGAAAAGACAAGAAAGCGAGAGAGAACCCGGCGTCGACATTAGCCTTGCCTATGGGCAAGTCTATTAAGTTAATAAAGTTGTTATTATGTTCCAGTTCTCTTTAGAAACATTATTACTTCCGTTGTTGGACAAGGAAGTTTTTGGTATTATATTTAAGAACAATTGTTGTTCTATTTATAATGATAATGTTTTGTATGAAACTGAAATATCACTTGATATTTGTAAACTTGACTTACATGAAAAATAATTTTGCAAATTGAACAAACTAGTAAAAGAAAAAGGAGATGATCATTCAAAGAGTTGAATATGTGTATTTGATGAAATACAAGTCTGAATCATTTGAAAGGTTCAAAGAATTCAGAAGTGAAACAAATTGACAAAGTATTAAGATTCTTTGATCAGATCGAGGAAAGAATACTTGTGCAATGAGTTTCTAGATCATCTCAAAATGGTATTTTCTCATAATGGACACCTTTTGATACGCAATAATTGATTAGTGTTCCATCTAGGGTTATGCCCTAAAAACGGCTGCATATCTACTAAATAAGGTAACCTCAAAAATCCGGCCCGGATAGGGAGGATTCCTAGTCTTAAGTATGTTAAGATAAGGGGTTGTCCAACTTATGTGAAAAGGTTTCAAAGATAAGTTTGGGACAAAATCTGACAAGTGCAGATTTGTGGGATATCCTAAATAAAGTTTAGGGTATTATTACTATAATCCTACACGCTGCCTTCTTAGATAAAGGTGTTTATCATTGAAGGAGCTAGTGGGAGGGTAATAGATCTTGAAGGCGTTCAAGAACCAAAAGCACTTTAAGTCGAACCGAGGAACCTGTAGATAGACCTATTGTATCACAACCGAATCGTAAATCTGGAAGAGTACCGAAGATACCTGGGAGGTATGGATTCATCATAGAGGATGATGATGAGGTACGCATCATAGAGGATGATGATCCAGTTATATACGATGAGGCTATGAGTAGAAGACACTCAGAGAAATGGCAGATGGCCATGAAATCCGAAATAGACTCCATGTATGAGAACCAAGTATTGACTCTGGTTACTCCACAAAAGGGCATAGTGCCTAGAGTGTGAATATGGGTCTTTAAGAGAAAGACTGGGGCAAATGGCAAGGTGGAGACCTATAAGACAAGACCTGTTTAAAAGGTTTTTCAAGTTAAGTGTATTTAATTTAGTCTATGGAGATAGAATAAATTAAATAGCTTAATATTTATTATTTAATATTTTAGAAATATTAAATATAAATTAATAAGAGGAGTCTTATTATTATTACTATTACTATTATTTAATTCCTAATAGGATTGAGAATTAATTAATAGAAGTACTTTCTCATGAATTCCTAATTGGATTAGGAGTATAATTAATTAAAGGAGTTTAATTAGAATAGAAACCCTTGAAAGTAATATGCACACAAGCCAATCATATTTGATATGATGTAGTATATACTTTGTAATCTTATTCGTTTGTTAAAGGCATTTTACTTTATCTATATGATGTTGTTATATTGAATATGATAAACCCATAGTTTTGAGCAATGCTTTTAGAATCATGATGGTGATCATGCTAATAAGATCTAAATTCTAGATAGCTCACAAACTAAAATCGTTCCTAATCAATGGATTACTAAAAAGGGGATTAGTGAATCCGGATAGAGTAGTACATACGTTGCTTGCTCTTATGAAGAGGATGATTGATCTCATAATCATTTGTGTGGAGACACTAAAGCAAGTATGTAGGTGCTTATTAGAGAATAAGTTCAATGAACGTGGCTCGCTAAGGAATACTTAATGGAGTTTTACTCGCCTGTCAATAGAAATTCCTCTAGTGATAGTAGTACAAGTGATCCTTGGACTTGAGATCATCATAGTATCTTGTGTATGATGAGTTATACTTTGACATGTCCCTTAAGACCTTTAGGGTATATCAAAGGGTATGATTGGGTATAATAAGTTATACATGGAAATATGTGAATGATCAATAAAGAATCTACCACTTCTAGTGAAAGGAGAGAATGTCCTATGTGATTCGACAAATGACGACTCAGAAGTCTTTGGCCAAAGCAGAATGAAATTAGAAAGGAGTTTCTAATTTGCATTAATCAGAGTTGTGCATTTCAGAATCGAAATACATATAACTAGTAGATTGCGAAGATTTGGGGAACCTTCTTGCCGAAAAGCCCGTGAGAGTAACCCTCAGGAGTAGTTCATCCTCAGGAATACCCCCAACGCAGGAAAAAGTCTCTTCATGCCTTTTTTACGTTTATATGGTTCTAAATGTCATGATCTCATTTCAATATTCCATACCAACCCTTTTTCTATGTCGTAAAGATAATACTAACCGCTTTGTGAACTTGCCGGGGAAATAGTTGGGGGAGCATAATAAAGAATGTTTAGCATTGGTCTATGGCCACAAAAGGACTTACTAACTTTTCTTTTGCAGGGAAAGATTAATAGCACCCCAAAAACACAAAAAAGGGTTATAGCTTTAAGCAAAGCATCGATGTTTTCATTTTTCCCCAGAATGGACTTAAACTTCGAACCATTTGTCTCTGTAGGATTTGCTCCTCAACCCCGTTTCGCAGTCTAAGAAGAGCCCAGGTCTCTACCTCTGAAACATGGTCTGTGATAATCCTAATCATTAGTTCCATATCTCGGGGAAACGAGTTTGATGACTTCAAAAAACAGATGATGGAATATGGCCCACAATGCTAAAAGGAGCAGTTCCTACTCAGGACAGGATCTCCGCCAACCAAGCCAAGGACACATAATATTCCTACCACCAGGGGGTGACCAGAATCCTCCTAAAAAATGTTGTAAAAACCTGGGGTTAAGGATGACCAACCCCAACTCAAGGACGAGCCAGGTCCTTACAAAAGGCCGTTCCCATACCTAGCAGGACAGTGGTTTACTATCCCAGAAGAAGGGGGCAATGACGACCTTCGGAGAAAAATGAAAACACATGGGAGGAGGACCATCCCACTCTCTAAGGGGCATAGGGCTCCTGGGCTAGGAGTTAATTTTCGGATCTAAGTGCTTTTCCCGAGAGGCCAGATATCCAGGGACAAAGTTTCCAAGTTCCCGAGTTTTGAACCGTACAATGGACACGGGAGACCCCTATACACACTTGAAAATATACATTGGAGAACTCTGGGGTTTTATGCCGAAGACGAGGGGTTAAGAATGCACAAAAAAACTATTCCATGAAAAGCTGTAACCGGGGACCGGCAAAGAAAACAGGAATGCCCGCCTCGACAACGCCCGAATCCACAACTGGGTAGGAATTGGCCCATACCTTCTCTAACCCAATACAGCTTTCAGGCCCAGATGGCTCTTGACAGGTACCAAATGACAAAGGTTCAAAAAAAAGCCTAGGGAAATCCTTCAGGGAAATCTGCGCAACGCTGGAGGGGCATGGCCGCACAGGTAACCCCCACGAGCCCCGATGAGGCGAATCAGAGATGGTTAATGGACCTTTTGTTCGGAACATTCAGGAGAGTGGCACGTATTATGAGAGGGTCCATCTCGGGGATTGGAAGACCTTTTTGCGGAGGGACATGATTTCTAACCATGGCGAGATGGTTGACATGGGGTTGAACTCGCGGTAAAATCTGGGGGATCTTTACTGCTTTAGAAAACGGCCCTGCCGAGCAAAATCAGAATGTGACACTATGGCAGCACTTCCCGGAGAGTGTGCAGAGAGTCCAAAAGAGGAAGGAAGAGGAAGTCCTCCTCATCCTACAAAGGGTCGTCCAGTAGTAAAGCAGAAACACCATCTTCCGGTACAGGCACAGAGGGGAGTAGGGGCCACCCCCGAAGCCCCAATGTCTCAAGATCAAAGAGCAGCAGGGGATGGAAGAAGGATATGGAGGCATCGCAAAACCGAGTATTCACCCCGCTCGGGGAGTCCGCTTGAACGCGTATTAGCGGGTTATTAGTAGCCCAAAAGAAGATTGTTGGTTTTGGGCACCCCGAGTGACCCCAACGGGTAGAAGTTTTGAACCGGAGCAAGCGATGGTGCCATACCACTTCTCAGTTTCCCCTGGCCATGATACACAAGATTGCTGGACGTTGAAGCATCGCATCCAAAAAACATGATAGACAGCGGGAAAATTGTGGTGGAACAACCGGACTCCCCGAATGTTAAAGCAAATCCCCTGCCAAAGACATGATGGAGGGGGAGTCAATTGGACGGAGGCTAAGAGTAAGGTCGGGGGAAGCCGCCAAGGTCTGAAACTATGTGCAGAAAATTTGAGGTGGAGTATGATCAACGTGATTACATGATCTTGGGGGTGCACGGGTAGCGCCATCCGGTTGGATAGGGGTAAGTACGAAGTAAACATAGGGGGACCTGTTCAAGCGCTGACAGCCCCGAGGCCCCATCATCCTTGCAGCAATGGGTCCGCAACTCCCTCTAACAGTATTCTGAAGGCAGTACCCTGGGGAAATTATGGGGGTATGCCCGAGGGAAGCTCGGTCAGTGGTGCTTCCGTGGACGACCACGGGGAACCCCTCTTATATCTTCCCTGGGCGCGTCCTTGAGAGCCAAAAGAGAAAAAATGAAGAGGTTTCCGCGGAAAAGGGCCATAGAGTTTTTGAAAAAAGGATGGCTCCCCCAGAAACGAGGGGGGGGATCCAGATAATAGACTGAGGAATCAACCCTAAACCTCAGTCATGGACTTGGTGTTGTCATCCAGTGAGCATTGTTAAAACCCCTGATGAAGGTTCTGGAGGAGGCATTTGTGCCCAAAGAGATCACGTGAGGAGGATTCTCGGGCCTGCTGGTAGGCCCCTTATTGGAAACCGATTGCAATCTCCTTTACAGATGAGGACATTTCCCGTAGGAGGGAGGGGGGACACCGAAAACCGCTACACATTGCAGAGTAATCTCCTCAGGATATGTCATGACTGGTATGGTACTGATTCGACGGGGGGATCGGCATTTGAATAAATGTCTTCTCAGTAGCTTGAAGAAACAGCAACATCAGTTCCCAAGCGCCTGCGGGCCCCAGTCATGTGGTGTAGCGCTAACGGAGTCTCGGGCTTTTGACGGATCAGGAAAAGGGACACCATCGGGGCAGTCAGGAATTGCCAGTGGAGGATAGGTATCCCTGTACTTTTGATATCTCCTTCCAAAGATCCTAGATATTCACGGCAAGCATACAACCTGGGGCTGTTATGGAGGCCGTGGATAACCTTGGCCGGGAGCAGTTTCCTTTCCACGCTCCACCAAACAAATCAATTTGATCATCGAAGGGACTCTTGGTAACAATCTCGGACGAATGTGATGACCCTACTCCTACCCAGGTAAGTGGCCTACCAGTACATCAATGTGGAATGAGTCAGCGGCTACCTGAAGCTTTTCACGCACCATAGAGCATTCGCACTCCCCATTCTTTAGCTGCCTGGGAGCTCCAGCTGTGAAAAACAAGGGGTCTCTCGTGAACTCACGTTGTGTGGCAAAGGGAAATGCTTAAAATGAAATTCCAACCTGGACAGGGACTGGGGCGAAAAGCAGTCGAGGGAATCACCAAGCCCATCCACCTACCACAGCAGGATAGGCAAGGCAGGATTGGGATGGGATACCAATGTGGGCGCAGAGTACGGGGACACCGTCATGGGTGGCGACTCCGATTCGACTACAGGTTGGCAGACCATTGACCAAAGTCGACAATAAGCAGGGGACTGTCAGCGGATTGTGATTGGGGCAGGGAATGAAGAGTTGAACCCCCACACGTAAATGAGTCGGCCCGGAGGGAAAGTTTCCTGCGGGATGGGTCGCAAAGGAGTATTGAACCCAACTGCTAATATCCCCGGACAATTCAACAAGCAGTTAAGGATGGGGACGACTGTTATCACACCACCGGGAGCCCGATACAGGTTGTGCAGTCATCGATTGGGCAGGGCTGCTTATTCCTGAGAGAAAAGATATGGAGACGGACTCAGGCGACGTGATTCGTTACTCATCGGGGGGAGGTGTCCGATGTGAGGACCGTCCCTTTATTCCAGAGCAATTTTCATATGACCTGACCATCGATAAATTCGGACCCAGACAACCATGTGATATCCAAACAAGGGTTAAAGCTCAACGTCAGGGGTGGTTAACCCTAGGGTATGGAGGATCATGAAGATAGTTTTTATTTTGTTATGTTGTTTTATTTCTGCATTAATTTGTGTAGTATCTTCGGTGTTATTTGAACTTGCGATCGTCGGTGGAAAAATGATGTTATATATGACAAGTATTTTCGTTTCATGTCAAGGTTTGTACCCAATTTGGAGTAATCCTTGGCCTAAATCAAATGGTCTTTCATATGTTGAATGATGATTATGATTTTGAACCATTGAGTGGGATTTCGATTTTAATGGGCATTGAACAAGACGAGTCAGATTACGACGACGCACCTGATGAGTTCAAAGGATTTTGGGTTCGATGATAAAAACCCCATACCCAATTTGGACCATCCATCACAATAGATATCGGAACCCCTGGACAATCCAAAAGAACATCAAGATAGGGGACAGACCTTACCCCCAGGCATAAAGCAGAAATAATTGAGGTTACTTAAGCCAATTATGCAGGATGTCTTTGCCTCGGTCGCACGAGGATATGATCGGATTGTCCACCGACTTTTTGGGATTGGCCACCGGTTACCATCAGGGAGGGTTTCAGGTCCTGTCATGCAGAAGAAATAAAGAAAGTTGAAACCTGAGTGGAGCTTAACAGGTGAAGGAAGAGATCATCAAGCAGTTCAGGGGTGGGGGGGGGAATCATTATGGTATCCAATTATCCTGAATGGTTATCCAAATGTGGGTTTCCGGTCTGGCTAAGGTGGAGGAAAGGTGAGGGTTATGTGTAGACTACAGAGTTCTAAATAAGGCCAGACTCAAGGATAAACTTCCCCGGTTGCCTTTCATACAACATTCCTGGGTTGATAACACAGCCCAGATACGAAATGTATTCTTTTGTTGGATTGCTATTGCTGGATATCATCAGGATAATGGGTGGCAGAAGAAGACCGGGAAATAAATGTCCGCATTCATCACCCCCTGGGGCACTTTCTGCTATAGACCGACTGGGCTTTTCGGGCTCACATAAGCTGCGGGGCTTACTTATCAGGAGAGCAATGATGCCCTTGTTCCACGATATGATGCACAAGGAGATAGAAAGTCTACGTGGATTGACATTTATTGTGAAATCGTAGGTAGATTCTGATCATATAACCCATCTCAAAAAGCTAATTCGATCGGCTCAGAAAGGTATAATTTGATTACTTCAATCCAGCCAAGTGCGCTTTCGGAGTACAGACGGGCAAGCTCTTGGGTTTCCTGGTTAGTTATGATCGGGGCATTGAGTTGGATCCAGCAAAGATTAAGGCCTTTGTGGATAGGCCGGGCACTCTCGCACAGTGAAGGAGTTAAGGGGATTCCCTCGGAAGGATAAAAACTTTATCAGCCGTTTTATATATCCCACTTGACGGACTACATGTGAGCCCATTTTCAAAATGTTAAGAAAAGGGATTTCCCAAGATTGGATATTGAGCAATGTCAGAATGGCTTTTCAGGACAATTAAAAAAGCAGTAGTCTGAGAAGCACCAGTGCTTGGTTACCCCCGAAGGATGGGGATCCCTCTGCTTTATGTATATATCGGGTAAATGCCATCGCCGATGGGATGTATGTTGCGGACCAGAAAAATGGATGGCGGGAAAAGAGCAGGCCATCTATTACCCTCAGCAAAAGATAATTTTAGCCTAATGTGAGCAGAATTACATTCCCATTGAAGAAGGACCTGTTGTGCTCTTGCCTGGGGCTGCAGGGTGATTCCAGCACTACCTCCATGGGCATACAACGTTACCTGATATTCAAGAATGAGGATCCCCTGAAATATATTTTCGAAAAGGCCCATTGCTGAATTGTCCGACTATCAAGAGATGGCAGTTGATGTTAATTTTACAACAGTTTTGACATGGTGTACGTGACCCAGAAGGCCATGAGAATGGGCAGGGAATTGCAGATCAGTTTGGCAGAAGGCCCGGGAGGTGGGGATGGTAGAGTTAGAAACTCCTCTCGCGGGCGAGGATATATTTTGGGTATCGCTTGCGGTAAAAAGTGATTGACGAGAGGACAATTTTGGATAGCTGTATATTTTGATGGTGCCATGAATGCCGATGGGGGGTGGTGCCGGAGCGGTCCTAGTCTCTATCATGGGAGAACAATACCCCGGTGGCCACTAAAAACTTCGTTTCAGCGCTATTCGAAACAAACACCGGCCGAATTTACGAGGGGTGTATCTTGGGACTCCGATTGGCCCGTGACTTGGGTAGTAAAAAGACTAGCGGTGTGTCGGGGGGATTCGCTTTGGTAGATCAGACAAGCAATCGGGGTATAAAAAAAAAAAAACATATAACAACACTAAGGAGCTTCGGGTACTTCCATACCATACCAATCGTTGTGTCACCCAGCTTATGCAAGAGTTCGTAGATATCGCCCCCTTCCGCCATATTCCTCGGGGGACGAAATGATTTTGTGCCGATGCAATTGGCGACTTTGGCTTCCTTAATCCACGTGATCAGAGAGTAGGGGACAGTCCACAGTTTGAGATAACCGTACAGAATGCCCCGGCATATGAGGAAAAATGTGGCAGTGTTATCAAAATCGAGGTGGTGTTGTCAAGGCAGCCCTAGTATCACGACAACAGGGAATATCTGTAGAGGACAGATCCCTTCACGTACAGGCAAATCGGACGGAGAGGATGTGAATTCAAAGGATGGCGATGAAGTTTTACCTGGAGTGGGCGATTCACTATACAAGAGGGATTGTGGGGTTGGGGACTGGGTGCAGTGCAGTAGATGAAAAAAACAGGCCCGAAAGATTATGAATGAAATACTCGGTGGAGTGTGTGGACCCCCATATGAGGTGGTCCGATGCTTGCACAAAAAGATTTTTGAGGACAGGGCATTATTGGGTTTAACGCTGAACGCACGATTGCGATGATTCATGTCAAACGGTCGTTATAATTGCCTAGGCGGCACGGTAATGGGATCCTTAACACCTCCAAATGAACTGCACTGTATGACCTCCCCCTGGCCTATTTTCATATGTGGGGTGATGGATGTAATCGGTCCAATAGAGCCCAAGGCAAGCATAACGAGGGCACCGTATTCATCTCTCGTTCTATGATCGATTATTTAACCAAAATGGGTAGAAAGCAGCCTCTTTCCCCAAAGTCACTCAGGAGGTCATCGTCAGCTTCATCAGGAATAAAGTTCATTTGCCGATTTGGGCTACCTGAGGGTTGTAGTCTACCGACTATGCCAAGAATTTAAAACAACGCCCTCATGAAAGGTCTTGTGTGGACGAGTTCAAGATTAAGCATCTCAATTTCGTCTATTTACCGTCCAAAAATGAATGGGGCAGTGGAGGCGGCCAATAAGAACATCAAGAGGATCAATGGCAAAATTGTTCTGCTAATCATTGGGGATGGGCAGATCTGTTACCCCTCCACCTTGCTGGCATACCGAACATCAACGGCGTACTTATTACAGGGGCAAACCCTTACGCTTTGGTGTATGGATTGGAGGCATTGTTCTACCAGTCGAGGTTGAGATGGCGTCCCTAGAATAGTGTATCGGGTACGGCTCAGATAAGCGAAAGAGGATTGGATGCAAAGTCGATATGGACCAATTGGCCCTGATTGATTGAAAAGGTGTGGTGGCTGCCAGTTTGGCATGGTCAGCTATATCAACAGATGGATCTCTCGATCGTACGATAAAAAGATAAGACTTCGGAAGTTCAAAGGAAATACGATTTTGTGTTTGAAAGAATCATTGCCTTGTCTAAGACGGAGGCCATAGGGTGAAAGTTTTGCCCCGAGCTGGGAAGGGCCATTTGTGATCAAGATAGTTACTTTCCGGAGGGGACTTCATATTGCAAGAAATTGGATTGGTGTGGTTTGTCCACTAAACCCCTCAATTCTGACTCGGTGAAGCGGTTCTACGCTTACTCATCAGTTTCCTTTTTCCCCTGACAGCGAACTAATGCAAAAAAAAAAAAAAAAAAAAAAAAAACCTAGGACCTGATCTTCCAAACTTGTGGGGGTACGTAGGCAGCTCCATTCATGGCGCGGTCGAATCCTTTAAAAATAATCCTTTCCCAATACCAAAAACAATTTTCGATTGCCAGATAAAACCTTCCTACCACCCTCAAAAACCTTCCCTGAAACCACCAACTGCCTATACCAGTTTCATCCCAGTATACCATACCCTGATCCAACCCAAACAGTTATCCAAAATATGAGATTTCAATCCGACGAAATCAAAAGGTGTTGCGGCAATATTCTGTCATATCTCCATCAAGTCTTGAGGGAAAAAGATTAGAAGGCGGGGGGGGGGAAATGTCAAAATTCTTGGTCAGTTGGATAATAATGATGAATCCAATGGATGGCAATGATGCGTCAAAAAGGGGAAAATGACTATAATTTAAATACATGTCTATATATATAAGTCAGTTTTATTACAAGATTTCTTCTTTCAATAACTGATGGGGAAACCAACATAAGTCTATGCAGGATATAAAATAATCTACAAATCTGAAACTAGCCGAAGCAGGATGGACAGGGTGGTGGGATAGATCTGAAACATAAGCATCTCCTGCAATATGCGGCCCCATCATATCAATTCGATCCAGTAATGCAGTGGCTCGGTTGACAGTCCCAGAATGTTGCATCTCATGACTGTCCTAGCTGATGAAGAAACAATGGCATCTCTGTCAGCTGAATGGCCTCATCTCTGGCTAGAATGTAGCAGCAGCTCTCTCAGCAATGGCGGCATCCCTCTCAGATTCAATAGCAATCAAGGGACAGTCGGATCCGGCTATGTTCAGTGTCCTGGACTAGGGGGAGAATCGGCTGAGGATCGAATGATAGATGGCATCATCCTGGGCAGGTCACTCCAGAGTCTTCTATAGGTCCCGATTTGGACTCACACCAACCACATCCGCATCTCCGCGCAACCATTGCACATAAGCGAAGGTCTGGATGGGGCAACTTATTCTTTATTTACTCGGCCAGGATCCTACCGAGGCCAAAGATTCATATACCCGCTAGTAGATCTCTTCTCTGTCTGGGATGATATAGGGAATCGGTAGTCGGCGCGCACCCGTTGAAGAGGTGGTGGAAATCCTGTGTTCTGATCAAATCTGCCCTATATGACCGCCAGGGGATGATAAAGTCGTCACGGCCCCTCAAAACAATAGCAATGGGATTGAAATCCAGAGTCGGGCACATGAGTCAAGAAGCTCCTAAAGGAGCAATAACCCGTATTAGATCAGGAGATGGAAAAGGATCCTCAATAACCGACAGAAATGCTATCCAGGAGGCCGCATCAGTACAGCTCGCAGGAAAAAATGAAAAACTGCTGTGGTTATGTCATGACTGAAGGCAAAACCCTTGGCGACGGAAATGGCCGATGGGAACTAAGATGACTCATGAACCACACATACAACAAAGTCAAGCTCCCTCGGAATACTTCTGCCCCGGAAGGACTGACAGTATGAGGCTGACATGTAAGTATCCGCCAATATCATGGGAAGAATGGTGTGATCCTCCTGAAGGGCCCTAACGGCCGCAACAATCCGCATGTCCAAATGATCGGATCCTGCAGGCAAGTACAAAACTGAGATGACACAGGCCATCCAGAACGCCCACTCTCAAGGCATCCCAGCGCTCCTCGGACACGGAAAAATCACCGAGGAAAAAGACGGAAACTGTCAGGTGAGCCAAATCGGTCAATCAAGAATTGAAGGGGAACCATAATGGTCTGATGTGATTACCGGTAATAAGACGGAACCCTCCGCAAGACCGGTGAAAAAAAAGTCAAGAATTGACGACGCAAATGGAACCAACGGTAACCCTAGCACAAGGGACCATCCAACGGCAAGCCGTGGAAGCGAGCATACTCCTCAAGGGTTTGGGTCAGCTCTACTGTCCCAAACCTAAACACCTGACGGGCGGGGCCCCAATAGCTCAGAAGGCCGCCCACAAAGCCCGCCGGCAGCCACCCGAAGGTTAATAAAGGACCACAAGAATGTCCCAAAAAGACCATCTGCGATAACCCTATCTGCTGGCAGTAGAACTGTCCAACCAGCCGGCAGAGGCTGCCAACCAACCCTGTGGAAGGAGTGGGAATCCAAACGCAACCACGGCATCTGATGAACGACATCTGTGAAAAATATCGTATCAAAAAAGACTGTACAGGGGGTCATTCACTACCCATAAATAAAAAAGCATGCCATCATACAGTTAATAATAAAGCAGGTGAATCCCATAAAAATGAAAAAAGAAAGCTGTGCATGAAATAAATAAATGATTACATAGACATAGTGCATAAATGAAAAAGAAATCTAAGCAGGTGCTGATACAAAAGGGAACCCTATCCTATCCTGGTCTAAATAAAATCAGTATCATCTTATGAAAGCAGGATCCTCCGAACTGATCCCCTGGAGTCGTCGAGCTCAGGAAGGAACCCTAAGTTCATATCAGGGATGTAGGGATGCGCTGTGGCATCAGATGAACTCGGGCCTGCATCATAACCTGCACCGTCAGGATCGAGTAGGTGTAAGCCTTTCCTCCGGGGCCCGGCCCAACACCCCGAATGAAAACAGCGATAACTGATCTACCTGACGTGTCCAATGCGGATGGCGATCTGCTCAGTCGTGGGTGGGAGACCGAACACCAGGCAGCCCAATCGGTCATCGTCACCGAGCCTGGAACCATATCTCCAAGAAAGAAAGTGGCCCGAGTCTGAGGACCGATGGTAACGGGGCACCCACCCATGTACGGAATGCATCACGTCTCGTAGTGGGACCCTGGGAAAGCATCCAGACCGTCACTCCCCGGCAAGCATGATCTCCGAGGGCTGAGAATCCAGCGGCCAGAAAGTAGTAGAAGGAAAGGGAGTAGCGGGATGCGGAACTCCTCCCAGTGACGCATCTGAATGCGCGCTCTCCCAGATACATCACCCCAGCCTCCAACACTCTGCAAAAAGTGATGCGACGGGTGGAAAGCTCGAACGTCTGGGCCGGAAAGGGATGGCCCGTCAGCGAACACCCACAGTCTTATGCTACTTGAGAGGTAAGGGAATCCAGACGGACGACGTCGGCACAGCCGTGATCAACCTCCAGCTGAATACGACAATGTGCAGAAGACTGCCCGACCACCGGGGACCATCCTCCAGAGTAACTGTGATGACCATCGCCGACCGCCCGAGGATAATTGTCCGGAGCCCAGAGTAGTGAATAGGCCTCAGACATGGCAGCCGCTTCATAAAGCCCAGAACAGTGAATAGAAACAAGGCAAGGCATGAGTCACTATCAAATACAGAAAAAGAGATGAAAGGAAAAAGAAATACAGTAAGAGAGAGGAGGAGGGGACTCACCAACAGAAAATGGTAGAAGCCCGAGCCAGGCATCAGTCTGTCCCTACTGAGCGTAGACGCATGCCATGGAGGAAATAGGCAAAGGTGAAATTGACCCCCAGTCATAGTCACCGATGCGGTCCACGTCTCTGACCGCTCCAACGACGCTGAAAATGAATAGTGGAGGAGTTGTTTCCCAGAAAACAACCCCTCATACATGGTCCAGGAACAGGCCTTCTTAGTAGAATGTCCCTGGTGCCCCTGATCCGCGGGAATGGGCAGTGCGTACAGACCCCCAACCAGCATCGACAGCCAACCGCGCCGGATCAAATGCTACGGGCCTTGAAGACCCGATCATCATGCAGCGAAGGCCCAGCAAAGCTCGAACCTACCAACGGAGTGATATCAAGATCCAAGGCGGAACGCGCGGGACCCCGGTAGAACTCAATGCCGGTAATGTACCTCCAGTCCCATGGGGTCAACACGACCTCGCAGTCGAGGAGATGGAAGAGACTGCGTCTCGGTTGGAACCATCGCTCGGATAAAGCCCTCATGTAACCCCAGGGGCACTACTGGCGGGGGATGATAGTGAAGAAATTGTTCGGAAGCACCATGAAGTCCACCATCGCCCGATAATCCACTGTTCAGTGCTGCTTAAAGGGGAATAGATGTTGAAACCAGTTACCCCCTTCCGGCTGGGTAAAACTCGGGTACCTGGGGCAATCACCCAAGGGGTCAATCCGTATAAAAAGAGAATGGGGAAATTGAGAATGAAATCAGAATAGAGCTGAAATATACCTCGTAAAGCCCCACGAGAGATGCCGATGGGTGACCCGACTAAGATCCTGACCCTGAAAGATCGCGTTAATCAGCACAGAGGCGCCAGAATTGAGCCGTATGAGTAGATGTAGCCGGTGTGCTGGAGGGATGGAGGATGGCCCCTCTGCCGCGACCCAATCCGGAGGGACAGCCTCCTCAACGTCCGGTATGACCATGGACGAATGACAGCCTCCGTCAAACGACGGAGCCTGACGGGTTCCGAGGAGGAACAGGGGAGTGGGGTGGGTGTGCAGCCCTACGACGGCGAAACACCCGAAGTTCTCTGAGAGGCGGAGGAGCTACTGGGCGCATCACGAATCCATAGCTGGAATAGATAGGTGCGAGAAAGGAAGGTAAGTTTCCTTTTAAAATTATGTAATGAACATTCTAAAATGCAACATGAATGCCATGTAAAAAAAAAAAAAAAAAAAAAATAAAAAAAAAAAAAAAAAAAAAAAAAAAAAACAAAATCGGCAGAGTTCCGTTTGTGCAAAATTGAACATCCCCTAGGCATAAGCCAAACGTGTTTTTTCCATCAATCACATAGCCTCAAAACAGATATAAATTGGCATTCATATGTAGCGATTACATCAATGTAATGCATGTATTCTCTTGCCAGAAAAGGGAGTAGTACCAATATGTGGTGGACCAGCTCTCCAATGAAAACATAAAATTTAGGGACTCACATAGTTGATACATAGCTTTTGCATGTATAATATGATGGTACATTACAGTTAGCATTGATAAAAGCATAATCATTTTATTGCTTTAAACATGTTGTAAATAGTCGAAATGTATAAGGCAAAACATTGACGAAATTGAAAAGTGAACCGAGTCAAAGTGTTACCTGTAGTCCGTGTATGATCAATCCTACACTGGAACAAGTTTTTTTTGCAGGAAAGTTGAAAAAAATCGACGAAAAAAAGCCCTTGCGAACAAGAAAAATCGAGAGAATCTCGTTTCTTGGGATTACAAGTTGAAAGTGACAGATCTGGAGGAGCCTGCGTTGGATTTAAGGCCCGTGAACATGTTGGCCGCAAGAATTGTAATCTGCGGCTTGGCCGCGAGATACCATCCCCCTTGCCGGCCTGGCCGCCAGATTCCATCTGCGGCTAGCTGGCCCTGGTGGGGTCCCAACCTTGCTCCCTTGCTGCCATTTGACGTGTTGAAGGTGAAAAGATATTACCGAAATGGGATGACCCACGGCGACGATACCGAACCGGGCCCCGACATGTACTGACGACCTGGCGACCGATAACCGGCGATCACGAGAATGGGTCATGGGAACGGCAACGATAACCGGGGGTTTACGCGTATGGAATAGGACCCGGCGACGATACCCGGCCCCGACGAGTACGAACGACCGGCGACGATAACCGGCGATCACGAGATGGATGACGGTCCGACGTATAACCGGCTGCACGATAGATAACCAACCTGGCGACAGATAACCGGGGGTTACGCGGGATGTGCTTGTGACCGGGCGACGATACCCGGCCCCGACATTGACGACTCGACCGGCGACGATAACCCGAGCGATCACGAGATGGATGACCGGCGGACGATAAACGGCATATACGACAGATAACCGACCGGCGACGATAACCGGGGGTTACGAGATGGGATGACCGGCGACGCGATACCCGGCCCCGATCATGACGGATCGATCCGGCGTAACGGATAACCGCGCGATCACGAGATGGTATGACCGAGCGACGGATAACCGGCTTCCAACAAAGGTAAACCAACCTTGGCGACGATAAACCGAGGGGTTACGCGATGGATGTGACCGTGGCGTACGGATTACCCGCGGCCCCGACATTGGACGATAAGAGATTCGAAACCAGCGACGATATTAACCGGCGGATCACGAGAAGGAGGTACCGGACGACGTATAACCGGGCTTGCCGACAAGATAACCTAAACGGCGACGATAATCCGGGGGTTACGCGATCGATGGGTGACCGGCGACCGATTTACCCGGCATTCCGAACGAGGGACGATAGATTGAAAGAGTGAAACCCAAATGACTAAACAAACACGGTCAAGGGGGTTGCATACATCTGACACTCTTACGAAATGTCTTGCATGCATTGCATCTTATGTTTGCAAATCATAAGCTATATGTGTGAGACCATTCATGGTATACACCCAAATTGTCATTCTTACACGCTGTCATTCATGCATCGGATAGTGTCTATTCTTTTATCATCCCATGTTTCATTTCATTTATCATTTCATAAACATGATAAAGAGAGCGGGCAGCTGTAGACACCCAAATTTTGGCCGGTTTCCTTGTTCTACTAACCATAGACAGCGAGGCGCGAAAATCGTCAAGTTGAACCGGCTTGCGGAAGCAAAGGATGCGGGGCTACAAGGGCAAGCGCCCGGGCACCGCCGCATATGATTTGGGCAAGCCCAATGTCGACGTGACAGCTATGATCGTCCGGAGGACAGGGCATTTGTCCGAAATGATGGTGGCACGTCTCCCGGAAGTTCCCGGATGCTGCATGCGGAAATACGAGGCCTGTCATGCGAAACACGACGTTTGCGGTATGAAAAATCGATGAGCGTTTGGCACGAAAATCGAGAAAAGTCAAGCCTGCCAGCCGCGGATAGATCTGCGGCCAAGTGTGAGTGCGCCAGCACGAAAAACCGGGAGAATCAGCACTCAGCATGCTGTTGAGTGCGATGGGAGGCGTGCCAGCTGGGCAGCCGCAGATCCATCTCTGCGGCCCAAGCGCAGATAGATCTTGCGGCTGGCTCTGGGCCAGCCTATTTAAGAAGCCATGGCTTCCGGCAGCAGGCGGATACAGGTGAGGTGATGTTTCTTAGCATGTTTTTGGAAGAAGAAGAATTTCCTGGCTTAGCAGCAAAAAAAACACGGATAATTAGAGAAAGAAAAATAGCATAGATTTTGCAACAAATATAGGGAGAAAGAAGAGGAAAAAAAGAGTGGAATTAATTCTTTTGAGTTTGATTGTATCAAATACATCATTTATCCTATTCAAATACGCATATGTTCACATCCATTTGAGATCAATTGCAAGGTGGAAAATTTCTATTGTGTTCTAGCAATTCATGTACTATCTGATTTGGGTGTAAATTAGATAATAAATTTTCATTGTATACTTGGTTGAACATATTGAATTAGGGATTATGAGTGAAGTTTCCATCGGAATAAACTCTTCCTAATAACCCGATTGATATTTCGTTCATTAATTTCTTGGTTTGTTTTAAGGTGTGTATTACTTCGGTATCAATTCCTTATAAATCGTTTATTTTAAGATGTCTTGGTATTGTTTAGATTTTATCCGGGTTGGTTTATCTTCTATGTAATAATCCGATTGTTTGTGTGGTAGGATACTTGGTTTGTGAGCCTAGGAAAAGCGACCCCGGGGTCCCGATCCGATGGATGGACTTATCTTGATGTAAAGAAGCTAGAGATAGAGTTGACGTAGTTCTCATTGTAAAATATGTAATCGTTGGGGCCTTAAAACGACGCTAAGGCTGGGAGAATCGTGCTTAAGGCCTCCGAAAATAGTGAAAATTTGTGATTGTTGGCGTTCGGGGGATATTTGATGGCTTTAACATGCCCATGAATAGCCCGACGCGTGTGTTTATGGCTCGATTTGAATTATGACAACGAAATTGTATTTCAAAGCTAAATGATAAGATTTTCCATAAAAATCAATCAAAGTAGGATATTAGAATCTCGAGGTTAAAATTTGAAGGAAACGTTTAATGAAATGGTCGATTCATATCTAACTGAAGATATGGAGAAAGCTAAAGAAAAATCGTTTTTCCAAATACAACACACGAAAATGATTTTATAAATAATTGACGTTTTATTAAATCTTTGTGCAGTAGGGTGAAAGAGATCCATAGAAATTGCCCATCATTTTATGAAAGCAACGTTATAGATCTCGATTTTCCATATTTTTGGACGAAGGTTTAAAACTCTTGTTTTGTTAAAACGGAACAGTCTTAACGAAAAATCTCATAGTTTTTGATAATTAAAATCCAAAACACTTTCTCATAATAGCTTTCTCGTGTTTATTTTATTTTTATTTTTCCAGAAAAAGACATTCCGAAGCCATTCTCAAAGTTATAACACGTATTTTCTCCTCTAAAATCCAAATGATTCTTTCATACAAACTCACCACAACATTCAACATAAGCACACATACACACAACACGACACGCACACACACACACATTTCATGAATTAAAGGATAGGAGAGGAGCATCAAGATTTGCGGGTAACCGTGTTTCACTCGGACAGTCGAGGGGGGTGCCTAACACCTTCCCCTCACTATAAACAAGCCCCCCCGAACTCTATGAATCTCGGATTTGCAGACCAAATTAATTCGGATGTCACATATGAGCCCAAGCGATTTATATAAACACGTAAAATTCGGTATGAGTTAGGTACATTCCATTTCAAATATACCAACTGGCGACTCTGGTTAATTGGCTCATCATAAAACACGATCTTTCAAAACCCCGTCGACATCAATGCCGACCTTTTCCAAAAAATCATTAAATCAAAAGGCTAAAATTGGAAAAGACTAAAAGGACACGAGAAGCGAAAAACCCGGCGTCGACAGTGACATTTAATGTGTTCAAAGCCATGAAATTTCCTACGGATGAGGAAGAATGTTTCAGGTTAGATGTGGTGGAAAAAGTGATGGATGGCGAGTTTTTGAGAAAATTAACTGAGGATCCATTGGAATCTGTTTTATTAGAGGAGGCTGCACATGGGATTGGACCTTGAAGATGATGGAGTTTCTTCAAATTTTAGATACAGTGCCGAGAGTACGCAAATTTCAGATTCCCTTATGAACCTTTGGAACTATACTGACAAATCCTGTAGAGCGTTTGATGCCATCTCTTGAAATACCTGTTCCTACTCTTGAACTTAAACCTTTACCGAGCCATCTGAGGTTATACTATTATTTGGCGTGAATCTATCTACTTTTGCACTGTTATTATTGCATATGTTACTTAACGAATTGCAGGAAAGTATAGTTGATTCGAGTTCTCCTCCGGGAATACAAGTCAGCCATATGGTTTTGGACCATCGCCATGACCATAAAAAGGAATTAGGCCCATTACCATTCTGTATTGCACAAGATCCTTTTGGAAGATGGATGCCAAAACCAACGATAGAGCAACAAAGGAGGCTGAACGCGATCATGAAAAGAGGTGGTGAAAAAGGAAATTTTGAAGGGGCTTGATATCGATGGTAATCATTTTACCCAATTTTCGACAGCGAGTTGGGTGAGTCCAGTCCAGTGTGTGCCTAAAAATGGTGGTATGACTGTTGTAGAAAACGAGAAACAATTGAATTGATACCGATATGGAACAGTGACCGGATGGAGGGTTTGTAGATGGGACTACAGGAAAATTAAACAAGGCAACCCGCAAGGATCACTTTCCTCTACCCTTCATTGATCAGATGTTAGATAGAACTGGCCGGGACACGAGTTTTATTTGCTGTATTGGATGGCTACTCAGGTTATAATCAGATAGTGATGGCCTCCGAAGATCAGGAAAGAAGACCACCTTCACGTGTCCCTTATGGCACTTTCGCATTTAGGTGGATGTCTTTTGGCTTATGCAATGCACCGGCGATGTTCCAAAGATGCATGATGGCTATTTCTCTCAGATACGGTTGAAGCGTAACATGGAGGTATTCATGGACAATTTTTCAGTGTTTGGTGGAACATTTGATAGTTTGCTTGGAAAATCTTAAGGTCCTGGTTTTGAAAAGAATGCGAGGAGCACCAATTTAGTGCTCAACTGGGGAAAACATGCCTACTTTATGGTGAAAGGAGGTGGGGGGATAATTATTGGGCATAAGGGGTGGTAGTTTCATCGGGTGTAGCGGTAGATCGAGCCAAGTTGGATTACAATAGAAAATCTACCTCCACCAACCACAGTCAAGGGAATACGAAGTTTCTTAGGGATTGCCGGATTTTTTAGGAGGTTCATAAAGGACTTTTCTAACATCTCTAAGCCTCTTTATGTAGCCTATTGGAGAAAGACTTTTCCCTTTAGTTTTGATGATGAGTTGTCTTGCGGCTTTTGAATTGTTGAAAAGGAAATTGACCACAGCACTAGGTCATTGTAGCAACCGGATTGGTCAAGGCCGTTTTGTTGAGTTGATGTTTTGTGATGCTAGCGATTATGCTATTGGGGCTGTTTTGGGCCAACGAAAGGAAAAGATTTTTCACGCCATTTATTATGCTAGCAAAACCCTATCTGTCTGCTGCCCAACTCAACTATTACGACTACGGAGAGGAAGTTGGTGCTTGCGGTTGTGTATGCCTTTGCCAAATTTTCGGTTCATACTTATATTGGGAATAAAGTAGTGGTGTTCATCTGACCATTTTGCCATAAGATATCTGATTTCGAAGAAGGAAGCAAAGCCAAGGGCTTGATTCGATGGATACTTCTACTCCAAGAGTTCAACTTGGAAAGCCGGGATAGGAAGGGGACGGAAAATATCAAGTAGTGGCAGATAATCTCTCGAGATTAGAAAAACAATGACCACGTCAAGGGAGACAACTCGGTTGATCAATGAGTTCCTTTCGGCATGAGCAATTGTTTTTTGATCCATTCAAAAGTCCCATGGATTATGCTGATTAGTTGTCAATTATTTGGTTAGCATACGTACTTCCTCCTGATTTGACCCTATTTTATGTCAACTAAAAGGAAACGTTTCTGCATGATGTAAAAAGGTACATGTGGGATGCAGCCGTTTCTGTTCAAACATTGTGGCCGATCAGATGATTAGACGGTTGTGTGCCATAAAGTGAAGGTAAAGAGTATTTTACATCATTGCCTTGCTTCGCTTTACGGAGGTTCATTATGGAGGCGATGACGACAGCGGCCAAGGTGTGTTACAAGTTCAGGATTTTTTTCGTGCCAACGTTATTTAAGGACGCGCCCCCACCACTTCGTGAAAAGATGTGATAGATGTCCAAATGGTGTGGGAAATATTTCCAAGCGTTCATGAGGATGCCCTTTGAATGCCATTCTTTAGAAGTTGAAGTCTTCGACGTTTGGGGAATAGATTTTATGGGACCGTTCCCATCGTCCTTTAACAACCTCTACATCCTTTTGGCGGTCGACTATGTCTCTAAATGGGTGGAAGCAAGTGCGTTGCCGACTAATGATGCCAAGGTGGTTCTTAAATTTCTGCGAAAAAACATCTTCACATGTTTCGGCACCCCAAGAGCAATTATCAACGATGAAGGGAGCCATTTTTGCAATCGGTATTTCATGGTTCTTTTAGCTAAGTATGGGGTAAACCACCGAATTGCTACAGCGTACCATCCCCAAACCAGTGGTCAAGCCGAAGTTTCAAACAGAGAAGTGAAGAGAATTCTGGAGAAAATCGTCAATCCGAGTAGAAAAGATTGGTCAGCAAAATTGGATGATGCACTTTGGGCTTATCGGACAGCTTATAAGACGCCCATTGGCATGTCACCGTACCAATTAGTCTATGAAAAGGCGTGTCACCTACCGGTTGAGCTCGAACACAAAGCATACTGGGCCATCAGAAAGTTGAACTTTGATCTCGCGGCTGCTGGGGAAAAGAGGCTACTTCAGCTTAACAAACTCGATGAATTCCGGTTACAAACATATGAGAATTCAAAGCTTTACAAGGAAAAAGTCAAGAAGTGGCATGATCGGAGAATCATCGATAGGACGTTTGAGCCGGGACAAGCAGTGCTCCTATTCAATTCTAGACTGAAGTTATTTCCAGGGAAGCTCAAGTCTCGGTGGTCGGGTCCTTTTATCGTCAAACAAGCATTCCCTCATGGCGCCGTTGAAGTGTTTGCAAACAATCCGGAAGAGTCGTTTAAAGTCAATGGTCAAAGATTAAAGCATTATTGGGGTGGTGGTGTTGATCGCCAGAAAACCTCAATCACTCTTGCCGATTGAAATTGAAACAGGGAGTAGTCAGGCTGAAAGACTTTAAATCAAGCGCTAGTTGGGAGGCAACCCAATTTTTAATTGCTTTTTAGTTAAATTTTGTGATTTTTAGGATTTATTATTAGACTTAGTTTGGTTTTTATCTGGTGGTAATTAGATGCTTTGCTTCTTGGTTTTTATTGCTTACAGGTCATGCATAAAGTTTTGCACATGAAGAAATCATCAAAATAGGCTTAACAGTGCAATTCCAGATTTTTAGACCAGCGCGGCCGCACCCAATCCAAGTCAAATTCCAGCGCGGCCGCGCCTTGCTTCAGGAATCAAAATGTACAGCTGGTACACCAGCGCGACCGCGCCCAAATTGTGAAGGACAACAGCGCGGCCGCGCCGCATCTCAGAGTTGGAAAATTTTTTCTGGTGCACCAGCGCGACCGCGCCCAACTCAAGTCAAATTCCAGCGCGGTCGCGCCGCGATCGGATCCCAGGTTTTAAAACCCAGTTTAAACCCGACCCATTGCTTGCTTCTTATTTTCTTTTCCCGCTTGGAATCACATTTTTAGGAACCTATTCCTATTAGAACCGGTCTCTCTCTCATTCTTCTCTTCCATATCCGAATCCAAACCAACTCCTACCATTATAAACTCCTTCTCCAAATCAAACACTACCAATTGCAAACACTAACTTCTATTTCTCTTCATCTCTATTCTCTCTCCAAACCAACACCACACATAGCCGACTTCTTCCTTCAAACCCCAAAACCCGACTCCTTCATTGTTCTCAGTGTTCTTCAAGGAGATTTTCAGTGCATCACAGTGGGAAAGCAAGGAATTACAGCGGGTCTGATTGTAGTAAGTACATTGTGATTTAGGGTTTTACTTTATACCTAGGTATTACATCTATTTGTCAGATTTTCGACTTGGGATTATTGTGTATTGGAATTATTGGTTGTGATTATACTGTGCATGCAAGTATATTGGATTGGTATTGTTTGAGTAAATCCTAGTGTAGTATCAGTCAAGTTTGGGGGAGATTTTTTCATTACTTTGTATTGGGACTGATTTGCTATGGCTTCTAAGAGACCACGAGGGGAATCTTCTAGTTCTCATGCACAGGCTGAGTCAGTGGATTTTGATAGGAGTAGATTTGTATCTGCTGAGGTTGAGGATTTTTATCACAGGGTTTTGTTGGGAAAGACTTTTGTGTTGGAACGTGGGCTAAAGCCCGATCCGGATTTGGATGGTCAAATGATGAGCATGATCCGAGCGAAGGGTTGGTTGTTATTTGTTGAAACACCATTGGC
Source organism: Aralia elata (assembly GCA_034770075.1). Classification (NCBI taxonomy): domain Eukaryota; kingdom Viridiplantae; phylum Streptophyta; class Magnoliopsida; order Apiales; family Araliaceae; genus Aralia; species Aralia elata. Next base: position 202,997 of record JAVJAP010000045.1, on the reverse strand, counting down.
AGCCCCGATTTCAGTTGTGCAAGAATTCTATGCTAACGCGAAGATTACCAAGGACGGGACTGCTTTTGTGCGGGGTTGTCAGGTGCCATATGATAGCCAGAGTATCAACGCCATCTATCACTTGCCTTCTGTTCATCAATCTGATCCTGAAAGTTTTCACTCTACGAATTGGGATACCAAATTGGAGCGAATCAAGAATATTCTGTGCAAGCCTGGTACCGAGTGGACAACAAAGCAAGGGACAGATCAGAAGCTTCATTTCCATCACACTGCCTTGAGTCGTTATGGCAAGGCCTGGTACAGCTTTATTTGTGCCAATCTCATGCTAACCAGGCACCAAAACAACGTGACTAAGGATCGGGCGATTTTGCTATATGGTATTGTACAACGGAAATCAATTAATGTGGGTTATGTTATCCATCAGTCGATTCGCCGATACCTTCAAGGTGGTACTTTCGGTGGTATCCCTCATGCGTCAGTGATTACACGTCTATGCTCGGCTGCGGGGGTGGAGTGGGCTGATAGTGAGCCTATGCAACTCCCGATGAACACGATTGACCATGCGACGATTGCTAAGTATAAGGTGTGGGAAGGAGCTCCTTCTCATGCCCGGGGAGCAGGATTTTTATTGGGAGACTATAGTGAGAGTGAGGAGGCCGCTGATCAGCCAGTGCCCGAACCTGAACAGGCAGCTCATATATCCCAGGCTCGACTGGATCGCATGGAGAGGCGTATGACTCGGAGGATGGATGCTATACATTTGAGTATGACAGAGCTTCGTTCTTTCTCCACTCAGCTTTCAGATAGTTTCTCGCAGGCCTTTTCTCAGTTGGGCGTTCAAGTACAATTCCCGACATTTGGTGCAGCCTCTACTTATCCGCCTCCGGACACACCTTCAGATGGGGAGGGGGCAGATGATGCTACTTCGGATTAGGGGAGTTTTTCTTTCCTTTTCCTTTTTTTATTGTTTTATCCAATGAGGACATTGTCTGTTTTAAGTTTGGGGGAGTTTAATTTGTTTTTTTTGTTGTTTAGCATGTTTGTTGGTATTGTGCATCATATCTGTTAGTATGTTGGCATATCGTTGTGATTAGTGTGAACCTTGCATAGTTTAGCTGGTTGTGTTAGGTGCATTTAGTTCGTTACATGAATCCAATTAAATAGTTGGTATGGTTTAGGCTCGACCAATGATGAGATGGGTATTATTGTGTTAGCTTGGACAGTTTGAAAGTCGTTAGGGATAAAATAATTTTGATCATGAGAGTAATTATGCTTGTCATAACTTGAGTTATTGGATAGCACGACTAATTTGATTAATTTGACTGCTGGGGTTCAAAGGGTTGCATAACTGATTTTTACATGAGAATTTGATAAAACATTGTTAGGTGAATCAATAAAGAAGGCTGAATAGGGTAAAAGCTGAGTTTGGGGGGTTTTTTTTTTTTAAAAAAAAAGGAAAAAAAAATAGAAAATAAATACAATAAATGTTGACTGGTTGGGTTCTGTGGCCTCTATCACTCGGGTAATTAGATTCGTAGGGGTGTCTTAACACCTAGTGCCCTAAAGCCGTCTGGTTTGGGAGTCACTGATTGAACGCTCGCTACATGGGTGATTTTGAAAAGCCTAAGGGAACTTGACATTGCACAGTTAAGCATAAATACGAGATGAAGCGTAAAACGCACTCGTAGAAGAATAAAGTTAGGAATAAATCTTGATTAGAACCTTCATACCCGGTATTTGCTTGATTTTGGCTGGATTTGTTGTATTTGCTTGAATTGAAGTAAAAATAGAGTATTCTTGTTATAGAGTTGGTTATGTGGCTTTATTTTGAACTTTGGGCAGTTAACTTGATTAATGAACACACACGCACGACTTGGGTGATGATAGGTGTCTATTATTTGATTGATTGGGGTTATTAATTTCTATTGACTGGATTCACTGTTCAAGTTAGTTGTTGATATCTCTGAGGCATACAGTTAGCATTTATACTGGCTATTGGTTGGATTCTTAGGCATGGTAGTTATTCGTGCATTCATGGCATTGTGTTGCATTGTGTTAGTATATTGCATTGCATTATGTTGCTTGGGGACAAGCAATAGTTTAAGTTTGGGGGAATTTGATGAGTAGGTTTTATACCTACGAATCGGATGCTAATGAACGTGAATTATTGCTTATTTCTATGGTATATAGCTACTTTTCATGCATTTTTATGTGTTTTTGTAGGTTGCGCGTGTTGGGATTGAGTTTGGCGAGAATTGGTGGGATTGTGCTATTACAGTAGCTGAGTTGCTGATATTGCAGAGTAGCAGGGCAGCGCGGCCGCGCCCAAAATGAACTAGGGTTCAGCGCGGCCGCGCCTGACTTCAGACTTAGAAAAAAAATTGTTGTCAGGGTAGCGCGACCGCGCGCCTTTCAAGCTTAATCCAGGCGCGGTCGCACCGGTTCGAGTGAGGGCAAATTCGACTTTTTAGATGTTTTAATTGGTTTTGATTTGAACTTGGTTTTGAAACTTTGTAATTAATTAGGGGTTTTATCAGATACTATAAATAGGTGTTTTCTAGTTGGTAATTGACATCTCTATTATTAGAAAACCCTAGTTCGAAGCTATTGGAGAAGACTTGAAGCAAGTTGATAGCAGGAGAAAGCAAGGAGGAGCTGGACAGAGATTGAAGGATTGCTTACAGTGTTTCTTCTCTTTTCTTATACTCTAAACTTTTGATGTTATTAAATTTGTGGATGATGAATTCTAGTTTAGTTATGAACTAAATTTCTTTTAAGGCTATAATGGATCTTAATGCGTAATTTTGAATAGCATGCTTCTTTGAATATTATGATTAGTTATTTTTGGATTGTCTATTATGGTTTGTGCTGAATTGTCTAATTATCTGGCCAATAATTACTGAGATAATCTGTATGAATTTGAGAGATGAATTATAGATTTAGATCTGACCATAATAGCATGTGATTGTGTCTTCTGCTGTCGAGGGAATTCATAATTTGTGATTAGGATAGAGATATACCTATCACCGCATGTAATCAAAATAGGGAACTTGGGCTTTAAATCCTTTTTAATTGTAATTCACATAGAAATATAGTGAATTAGTTATCTAGGGTGATTAACTTGAGTCTATCAATTGTGGATTTAAGTTAAGTTGTTTATGGAACATTGAAAGATGATCATAAATAGTGATGAGTTCCTGGTTAACAATCCAGAATAACTAGTATAATCCAAAGGGGAGCATGTTAAGTAAAATAGAGCATTAAGTGAAGTTATAGTCTTAAGTCTTTAAAAATCTGTTTTCAAGCTAGTGTTAGTAATTTAAGTTAGAATTAATTAGTTAAATTCAAAACCTCAGAAATCGTTGATCATTTGTTTACTAAAATAGATTTGATTTAAATTTGGAATTTGTCATTATAGAATCAATTCTTCTCTGTGGGACGATACTCTACTTTCACTTTATTACTTGTGGACTGCGTATACTTGCGTATTTTTGCTAGTATAGATTTTGGCAAACATATATCGATGACCTTCTGCCTATCAGGAGCGAAGATCCTCCTCTTTTGCCGAATAAGCTTTTTGGTTGGATCCACATATAGTTTGTGGACGACCACCGACTTGTCAACTCCTGGCATATCAGTAGGTTCCCAGAAAAAAAATGTCTGCATACAACCGGAGCAATTCCGTCAAATTCGTTCTGAATGGCTCCGACAGTCCCGAACTTATTTTAAGCAGCTTATCCCATTTACCCGGGATTAACTCTACCTCTTATGTCTCTTCAGCAAGCAAAACCAGGGGTTCTGTGCTTCCTTCGGTAAAGGGCTCTATCTCGATTGCCATCGTTTGCTTTTGTTTTGCTGACTCCCACCGTAGATGATATCAGCAAATTTCTATAGCACCTTCGTGCCAGGTCCAGATCGCCCTTTACTTCACCGATCCCACCGAAAGTGGGGAACTTCAGCATAAAGTGAGATATTGATGTGACTGTCTGTAGCGCCATCAATGTTGGTCTTCCCAGAATGGCGTTGTAAGCTGAATCTACATGCACCACAAAGAGTCTTACTTTAACCTCCACTTACCGAGGTGTTGTGCCGAAGATCACCGGAAGTTCAATAGTCCCAGCTACCCGAACTGGATCATTGCTGAACCCATACAAAGGGGGCTCCTGTCCGACCTCCATCCTTATTCCCCCCAAGTCTAACCTATTATACGCATGAGTATACAATATGTCGACCGAAGAACCATTGTCAATCATGACTCGCTTCATGTCCATCGATCCGACTTGCGCCGTAATGGCCAACGCTCCTTCATGCGGATCGATGGGTTCCGATGGGTAATCCTCATCGGTAAAAGAAATCACCGTGTTTGGAAATAGTCGATCTCTCGCAGCGGGCCTTTCAGAGACTGATAGTATGGCATCCATTGATCCCCACCTCTTTTTTCCATTTATCTTCCCAAACGTTCCCCTCGTAATAACATCAATGCAACTTCGGGGATGAAGGTTCGGCTGGGGTTGTGTTTCTGTTTGCTCATTGTTATTCACCCTTCTCCTATTACTAGAACCCGAACCTTGCCGACCCACAACGTACTATATCAATTCGCCACTTTGGATTTTCTTTTCTATTAGGTCTTTTAGATTATAGCAATCCTCCGTGTCGTGGCCAGATGCTTGATGATACTCATAATAACAATTGGGATTTTCCCTATGAGATCGGGTAGTTGTTGGGCAAGGTTCAAAATAGGGTTTGTCCTTGATTTCGTCGAGAATCTTTGCCCGATCCATGTTGAGAGGTGTGTAGACTTTATTCACGTCTTTTTTTAAAAGGGCGGCTTGCCTCCTCCCGAATATCCACCTCCCGTTCCGCCCCCCTCCGTAAAAATTAGGCTTCAGATGGTTGTCGGAACGAGGGGTATAATTCCGATCCTTATCTTTTGGTTTCTCCTCTGTTCGATCGTGAGGGTTTAAACTCTTATATGCCTCTTCTATGGTGATGAGTCCCTCTGCTCGGCCATAAGTTTCCGCCAAATCCATCGGTGGGTTAAGGATGAGGTCTTTCCATAAATCTTTCGATTTAGTAGCATCCAGACCTGTAGTTAAGAATCCAACCGCCTGCTGTACGTTCAAGTTAGTTACCGTGCCAACCATTTCTCTGAACCTCTTCACGTACTTACCCAAACTTTCCTCCGACCTTTGTTTGACTTGCGTCAAAGCCGTTGTTAGTTTCCCTCTCTTCTTGTTTCTCCCAAATCGTGCATGGAATTTGTCACTTAAATCCCACCACGATCCTACGGAGTTCGGGGGGAGGGACGTCATCCATTCCCGAGCCCCATATTTTAATGTTGTGATAAACATGTGGCATTGGCGGCATCGGGATGATCGTAATAGTTCATGACCTGGTTATATCCGTGAGTATGATCATAAGGATCGCCTGTGCTGTCATATGACTCCAAAGGCGGCATCTTCTTGGTTTTGTTTGCCTTTACTTGCTCTATTTCCATGGTAAAAGGCGATTTTGTGGCGTTCGACAAAACCTTAGCAAGAACGACTTCGACCAGCTTTTCTTCTAGCTCGACCATGCGTCTGATGAGGGGATCGGCTTCATCCCTTCGGGGTGGTGACCTAGGCCTGCCGCCCTGTCCTGATCCCCTTACCTCTAAAATATTATCCCTGGAGCGGCTGATAAGTGCATAATATCTAATTATTGTCATTCCTTTATGCTTAGTTTAGTTGCATGTTATCTGTCATATGAGCTGATTTAAGGTATTTATTGATTTATAGAAGAATTTGATGAGATTCTGCAAAAATATATTTTAATGCTGAGTTTTATGTTGTTTTGCAGAATACTCTACGATCGTTGGGTGAAGGCTCTACGTTCGTAGTGTTACAGTGGAAGCCTGACAGCTCTACGATCACAAGAAGGTTAAGGCAGAGTCACGCGACGATTTGATTTAGAACTCTACGATTGGCAAGTTTACTCGACAGCTAGTTACTCTACGATTCCGAGGTTTACTCTACAATCGCGATAAGTACTGGTGCGGAGTATACTCTATGTTTTGCTGAAAAAGTGTTACTCTACGATTTTGGTCGACTTTGGAGGATTCCTATTTTGATTAGGATTTGAATTGTTTAAGTGCTAGAGTTCGATTCATATGAGGATTTGGAGATGGAATTATATTCTTACATGGAAAGTATCTCTGGCTATGGGAAATAGAGTTTGATATGGAATCTGAGTTGAAGATAAATATGGAAACTGATGCCGAATTAGAAAAAGAAAAGGAAGAAGACTTGGATTTAGAAACTGAATCTAATTTGAAAAGGAAGCTACTTAAAGTTGGATTGCAAAGTTTGACAAGGATTTAGAATCTTACTATATCTACAGAATGAAGACTTCCGAAGTAGAATTGGATTAGAATTCTTCTAGGCTTTAGAGATTTATCTATAAATACCTATCACTTGTAATCATCCAACACAATTCAACATCCATTATTCTTTATCTTAGATTATACTTTATCAGCATGCTAGCTTAGTTATTTTATTCAGTTCTGAAGGGATGTGGAACAATATTTACAGTTAATATAATAGTTGAGTTATATTATTGATTCCTTCGTGCATGAAATTTATTCTGATAATCCGGTTGAATTTCTTATATGTTATTCAGTTTACTAATTTGGTTTCTGCAAGATTAAATTGGTGAATTGTTATCATCTGCTAGATTAAGGTATAATATTAAGCAAACGATGTTATATCTGATCACATGTAGTACTTAGTAATATTTGATTGTGGACAAGATTTTGAATATTATTAAGATTATCAGAAGACAAGTTAAATAATCCCTGATAGTATGATTGTTGCTTGGAACAACCTAATTCTCTAATTCTTAATGCTTCTGTCATATTAAATCTAAACTGATAGTTTTGGGTTATATAACAGTTAGAGTCTAGTGGGGGCGATTGTCACATTAGATTTAAACTTAAGGAGAATTTCGGATAATTGGGCGATTGCTGATCATCTAGGGTTGTTAGTTTCATTGAAGGAAGAAATAGTATTAACTTGATTATTCTATTAATGTAAATTGGTGAAGCTGAACTGAAGAACTGAAGCTTTTACATATTTGATAATCTTTATTAATTTAATTCTGTTTTCCTTAGTTGATTACAATTGATTCCAAAAACCCCCAATCTTTATTTCTTGTTTATAGTTTGAAACATTAGAATAAATTTAAAACAATATCAATTCTGCGTGGGATCGATCCTTACTTACTACTGTGCTAGTTATTTGAATTCGTAGAGTGCAAGTGAGGTTAATTTTGGATTGCTTGACGACAGCTCTCCCAAATTTTGGTGCCGTTGCCGGGGAATATTGTTATTTGTTTTGATTTATTTTGTGTTTCCCTTTTAGTTTATGACTCAATCCTCTCAATATACTGAACTGAATTTTGATCCAGAGATAGAAAAGACAGCAAAGAGGTTAAAAAAGGAGAGTCGTAGAGCGAAGAATTCAACTACAGATCCAGAAGAGGCTTTTGTTCCATCATCTGGTCTCAACATAGCAATTGAGTTATTGTCAAACAATTCACATACTGATTCAGAAGAAGAAGAAGAGATGGCTAATCCTAACAATAACAGGACTTTAAAAGAACTAGCTACTCCTAATCTCAATCAACAACCTTTGTATATTGAGTACCCTACTCTAAATGCTTCTTTTGAACTGAAATCAGGACTAATTCACCTTTTGCCTACTTTTCATGGTCTTACAGGTGAAGATCCATACAAGCATTTAAAGGAATTTCATGTGGTATGCTCCACCATGAAACCACAAGGAGTGACTGAAGAACAGATAAAGCTTAGAGCTTTTCCATTCTCACTAGCAGACTTAGCAAAGGACTGGCTATACTACCTACCTTCAGGATCAATTCAAATTTGGAATGACATGAAAAAACTATTCTTGTAGAAGTACTTCCCTGCTTCAAGAGTAGCCAACATCAGAAAGGAGATCTGTGGGATTAGACAGTTCAATGGAAAAACTTTGTATGAGTATTGGGAAAGGTTTAAGAAGTTGTGTTCTAGTTGTCCACCTCACTAGATTGATGATCAACATCTAATCCAATACTTTTATGAGGGATTGCTGCCTATGGATAGAAACATGATTGATGCAGCAAGTGGAGGAGCCTTAGTTGATAAGACACCAGAAGCTGCAAAGAACCTAATTGCAAACATGGCTGCAAACCCTCAACAGTATGGTACAAGGATGAATCATGCACCAACAAAAGTAAATGAGGTTAGCACATGTACTCATGACCAGCAAATTTCTGAATTAACTGCTTTGGTTAGACAATTGGTTGCAGGAAATATGCCAGTAGCAAAAGCTTGTGGGATCTGTTTGTTGTCTGGCCACACCAGTGATTTATGCCCAACACTACAAGATGATGAGACTATGCAACAAGCCAATGCAGTAGGGAACTTTCAGACACAAACTCAGAGAAGATATGACCCCTATTCGAACACATATAATCTAGGATGGAGGGATCACCCTAATATGAGCTATGGAGGAAGCAAGTCACCTGCACCACCTGTCTTCCCCAATAGACAGCAAGGCTTCCAACCAGCTCCACAACAGTACCAACCTAGACAAACAACACCTGCCAACCCTGGGACATCACTGGAGGACATGTTCAAAGCCTTTATGACTCAACAACAACAGTTCCAACAAGAAACAAGAACTTCAATCAATGATCTTAGGAACCAAATGGGTCAGCTGGATACCATAGTTGGAAGATTGGACTCTCAAGGCTCAGGAAAATTGCCCTCCCAAACAGTTGTAAATCCAAGGGAGAATGTAAGTGCCATTACACTAAGGAATGGAAAAGAGTTGGAAGTGCCTAAAGCCATTGCTGGGTTTGAAAAAAAGGAAAACAAGGAGACTGAACCACTTAATGTAACTCCTAACCCTGCTAATTTAGTCAAGACTAATGTTTTACCTTTTCCACCTAGAAATCACAGGAATTCAAGGAAGGATGAGCAAGAAAAAGAGATCCTTGAGACCTTCAGGAAGGTGAAAGTCAATATACCTTTGTTAGATGCAATCAAACAGGTGCCAAGATATGCTAAAATTTTGAAGGAGTTGTGCACTAATAAAAGGAAATTGAAAGATGATGAAAGAGTCACTGTTGGAGAGAATGTATCAGCAGTGCTTCAAAGGAAAATGCCCCCTAAATGCAAGGATCCAGGAATGTTCACCATTCCATGCATAATAGGTAACACCAGGTTTGAGAAAGCTATGCTACATTTAGGATTTTTAATTAATGTCATGCCATTATCTATATTTGCTTCTGATGAGTGGATTTTACATCTATGAATTGAGTAAGTTTGACTTGATAATTTGTGAGTTCTTAAGTATTTTAAATTAGTATTAGGTATTTATAGTGTTTTTATGTTATTTTGTAGGAAGAAACAAGGAAACGCGATCCGAACATCTTTTGGAGTACAATAAGCAAGTAAACGCAAGAAAGGAAGATTACAGGGCTTTTAACACTAGGTTGGGTGCATGTTCTTGGTTTGGAACTTGGATTGTATTGTAGAGTTACTCCTTAGCTTTCCGGAACATATTGAATCATCACAATTGGAGTTTGGATGAGAAAGTAATGACCGTTTTACCAACGGACGTTGAACCTCAAAGTTTGGAGTTGTCATTTGCATAGCACTCACTTCAAGCCCAATTTAGACTTTGATCTAATCTGAATCTCTCAATTCTCAAAGAATGAAAGTTGTATATCTCGTCGAGAGCTTCGATGTGATATGTGGCAGGCCCCGTAACTCCTCCCGGATCAAATGTTATCACCAATTTACCAACAGACATCCGAGAAGAATTTTGTCGGGCGCGGCCGCGCCGGTTCCAAGTGTATTTTGGGCGCGGCCGCTCTGGTCTTCAGAGTGAAAAACATGATTTCTGGCACTTGGGCGCGGCCGCGCTGCTTTTTAGGCCAAATATGGGCGCGGCCGCGCTGGGTCGGGTTTTTAAAAAGCTTATTTTTGACCCGCATTGAATGAAACAAGGATTGTAACTTCTAATTGGTTTAGGACTTTAACTAGAACCTATAAATACATGATGTGAGGCATAGAATGAGAGAGATCTTGCTACTTTTTGCTAACCCTAGTTTAGGAGAAAGAGATGGAGGCTTGAAGCAATTGCAAGAGCACAAAGGATTCAATTAAGGAGCTGAAGGAGAGACTCAAGGATTGCGTCTACAGATTCTATTCTCTTCTCTACCTCTTATTTTGTATTCTTGAATGCTTTATCAATTGTGAATTATGGATTTTAATTCAATTATGAACTAATTTCTTTTTAAGATTACAATGGAACTTATTGCGTAGCTTTTATTGATATGCTTCCTTGTTAATTATTATTGATTATTATCAGATTGTCTATTATGATTTGTGATTAATTGCTTAATTGTCTGATCAACAATTACCATGGTAATCTATATGAACTCGAGAGAGGGATTATAGATTTAGACCTAATCATAGTAGCATGTGATTGTGTTTTCTGCATAGTGATGAAATTCATAATTTGTGTTTAAGATAGAGATATACCTATACGCCGCATGTAATCTGAAAGAGAACCTGAGCTTTAAATCCTTTTTAATTGTAATTCACATAGAGATATAGTGAATTAGTTAACTAGGGTGTTCATCTTAATTCTATCTTTTATGGATTTAAGTTGATTCGTTTATGATACATCGATAGATGGTTATAAATATTGATGAGTTCTTGATTAACAATCCGGAATAATTAATATAACTTAACAGGAAGTGTATTAATTCAAGTGAAACATTAAAGAAAATTATAATCTTAAGCCTTTTTATTTGAATTTAATTCTTGGTAGTTAGTAATTAGTTAGTTTAGTACTTTATTTTCAAATTTAAAATCTTTTATCAATTTGTTTAAATAAAATTAATTTGATTATGAGTTAGTATTTGGTAATTATTATTAAATAATTCTCTGTGGGTTCGACACTCTCTTATCACTTTATTACATGTTGATCGTGTACACTTGCACGTATGTATTGATTGCTAAATCGACAAACAGCTTCCTTAAATTTAGGACCTTTAAAACATACTGGTGTTATTATTCAACTTGCTGATAGGACTAACATTTACCCTGAAAGGGTGATTGAAGATGTTTTAGTGCGGGTGAATGAGCTAATTTTTCTTGCAGACTTTTACATTGTGAACATGGAGGATGATTCTTCTCCAAACCCTGCTCATATCTTATTAGGGAGGCCATTCTTGAAAACAGCAAGGACTATGATTGATGTGCATAATGGAACCTTGACTATGGAGTTTGATGAAGAAAAGATCAAATTCAACATATATGAAGCCATGAGGTACCCTAGTGATGTCAATCCAATTTATGCTATTGATATTGTTGATTCTCTAGTACAAGATTCTTTCAATCAAGTGCAAAGGGACAGCTTGGAAATTGCAATTGCTAACAGTTTGGAGTTAGACAAAGAAGAAGAAATTGAACAAGCTCAGGAATTGAAGGAGACTGTAGTTTCTTTACATTCATTACCGAAATTCTCAGATAAGTATGTAGTTCATTCTATTCAATTGCCTGTTTCTCATCAAAAATTGCTACCTTCTGTTATGCAGGCCCCTACATTAGACCTCAAACCATTGCCAACCCATCTGAAATATGCTTACTTGGGAGAAGATGACACACTACCAGTGATTATTGCCAACAACTTAACCAAAGTACAAGAAGACAAACTGCTGAGAATACTTAGGGATTATGTAACAGTCTTTGGTTGGACCATTGCAGATATAAAAGGCATAAGTCCTGCTGTGTGTATGCATAGGATCTTATTAAAAGAAGGAGCCAAGCCTACCAAAGAAGCCCAGAGGAGACTAAACCCACCCATGATGGAGGTAGTAAAGAAAGAAGTGCTGAAATTGCTTGATGCAGGCATTATATATCCAATTTCAGATAGCTAATGGGTGAGCCCAGTCCAGGTAGTTCCAAAGAAATCTGGAATCACAGTTGTCCAGAATGACAATAATAAGTTGGTGCCAACAAGAATGCAAACAGGCTGGAGAGTGTGTATTGATTATATGAAGTTAAATGCAGTTACTAGAAAAGATCATTTCCCTCTCCCCTTTATTGATCAAATGTTAGAGAGATTGGCTGGCCACACTTACTATTGCTTTCTAGATGAATTTTCAGGTTACAACCAAATTGTGATAACTCTAGAAGATCAGGACAAAACCACCTTCACATGCCCTTGTGGTACATTTGCCTATAGAAGAATGTCATTTGGACTTTGTAATGCCCCAGGTACCTTCCAAAGATGCATGGTAAGCTTGTTTTCTGATCTTCTAGAAAATTGTATTGAAGTTTTTATGGATGATTTCACAATTCATGGTGATTCTTTGGATGCATGTCTTGCTAATTTAACTAAAGTGCTTGATAGATGCTTAGAAACTAATCTTGTTCTAAACTAGGAAAAATGTCATTTTATGGTAGAACAAGTGATAGTACTTGACCATGTTGTTTCTTCTAGAGGTTTAGAGGTTGATAAAGACAAAATAGAAATTATTGCCGCATTACCTTACCCTGCAAAAGTGCAAGAGATTCATTCTTTTCTTGGACATGCAGGTTTCTATAGGAGGTTTATCAAGGACTTCTCCAAGATAGCTTTACCTTTGTGCAAGTTGCTGCAGAAAGATGTGGAGTTCCAGTTTACTGAAGAGTGTAAGGAGGCTTTTGACAAACTAAAGAAACTGTTGACCTCAGCACCTGTGATCCAACCACCCAACTGGAAACCACCCTTTGAGATCATGTGTGATGCAAGCAACTATGCAGTAAGAGTTGTTTTGGGCCAGAGAGTGAATAAAACTGTCCATGCCATTTACTATGCTTCCAGGACTCTCAATGCTGCTCAAATAAACTACTCTACGATTGAGAAAGAACTTTTATCAGTTGTTTTTGCTTTAGATAAATTTAGATCTTATTTATTATGAACTAAAGTAGTAGTTTATTCTGATCATGCTGCTCTCAGGTATCTCTTGACCAAGAAGGACTCAAAGCCAAGAATTATAAGATGGATTCTGCTGTTACAAGAATTTGACTTGGAGATTAAAAACAAGAAAGTAGCAGAAAACCAGGTTGCAGATCACTTGAGCAGACTGATGAGGGATGAAGAGACACTCCCATTACATGATTCTTTTCCAGATGAACACTTATTTGCAATCACTGAGGAAAGGCCCTGGTATGCTGACATTATAAATTACTTAGCAAGTTCATATGTTCCTGGCAAGTTCTCTAGACATCAGAAAGATAAGCTTAGGAATGATGCAAAGTATTATGTCTGGGATGATCCACATCTGTGGAAATTTTGTACTGATCAGGTAGTTAGAAAATGTGTTCCCCATAGTGAATTTAATTCCATTCTATCTTTTTGTCATTCATATGCTTGTGGAGGTCATTTTAGACCAAAAAGAACTGCTCACAAGGTTTTAGAATCTGGTTTTTATTGGCCTACTATTTTTAAAGATTCTTATATGTTCTGTAAGACATGTGCAAATTGTCAAAAAGACAGGTAACATCTCACAAAGAAATCAAATGCCACAAACTCCTATTCTAATTGTTAAAATCTTTGATGTACGGGGTATTGATTTTATGGGTCTCTTTCCTGTTTCTTTTGGTAATGTTTATATTCTTTTGGCTGTTGATTATGTTTCAAAATGGGTGGAAGCCAAAACCACCAGGACTGATGACTCTAAAATTGTTGCAGATTTTGTCAAATCTAACATCTTTAACAGGTTTGGAATTCCAAGAGCCATTATCAATGATAGAGGAACTCACTTCTGCAATAGGGTGTTAGCAGCATTGTTTAAAAAGTATAATGTGATACACAGAGTCTCTACATCCTATCATCCTCAAAGTAATGGCCAAGCTGAGGTATCTAACAGGGAAGTCAAGTCCATTTTGGAAAAAGTAGTCAACCCAAATAGGAAAGATTGGAGCCTGAGATTAGAAGATGCACTTTGGGCGTACAGAACTGCATATAAGACACCTATAGGTATGTCACCTTATAGGTTGGTGTTTGGAAAACCTTGTCACTTACCTGTGGAACTTGAACACAAAGCTTTTTGGGCAATCAAACACTGTAACATGAAGATGGATGAAGCTAGGGAGCATAGGAAGCTACAGTTGCAAGACCTTGAGGAGTTGAGGAATGAATCATATGAGAGCTCTAGAATTTACAAGGAAGACCAAAGCCTTTCATAATAAACAAATTTTAAGGAAGACTTTCACTATTGGACAAAAAGTTCTCCTTTTCAATTCAAGGCTGAAATTATTTCCAGGTAAACTACGTTCTAGATGGGAAGGTCCTTTTGTGATTACTAATGTTTTTCCTTATGGTGCAGTTGATATTCATAATCCAAGGACAGGAAAAACTTTCACAGTTAATGGACACAGGTTGAAACCTTTCTATGAAGGCTATGAGGAACATGTAGAGTTGCTGGATTTGATGGATCCAGTTTATGGAGATTGAGAGAGGAAAGATGTCGAGCCAATGACATTAAACAAGGGCAGCTGCTTGGGAGGCAACCCAAGATTCAGATTTGATTTTCTATCTCTTTACTTTTTATTTTTAGTTGCCTGCTAGTTATTAATTACTTTCTTCTTTGCATGATTGTCTTACATTGGGGAGAATGTAAGGTTTGAGTGTGGTGGAGGGGTTTAGGATTATTATTAAGGATTATTGTGTTAGATATGATGCTTATGCTCTGGAAAAAAAATTTGAAAATGTTTCTGACTCTACGATCGTAGTGTTCTGCTGAACTTTTGAAGGATGAAATCGTAGAATGAATATTGATGCTTATTTGCAGAATTTGATTTGATGCTTTGTTGACTGATGAATAATGATGACTTAGTTAGGATCCATGAACTAATTCTGAATCTGAATTGTTTTGCATGAATGCTTGAATATGAGATGCATGTTTACTTGACTAAGTTATTTGTGGGATTATACTTTGTGCACTGATTTTGTGACTCAGGAGTTGTTTTGACTGTTTATGTTGTTTACAGAACCTTGAAAAAAAGAAAGAAGAGAAAATATGGAAATTATGAGAACAACAGTGTTGAGAAAAAAGAGGAAGAGAAAAAGAAAAAAATGCAGATGTCTTGTGGTGGGTTGAGATGAAGCGTAAAACACACTCACTTATAAACACAAGAGCGAGATGGAGCGTAAAACGCACTCGCTGGAAAAGTCAAAAGTGGGATGGAGCATAAAATGCACCCACTTGAAGAGGAAAAAATATGTGAAAGGTGAAATGGAGCATAAAATGCATTCACCTGAGAAATTGAAAAATTGTTGGTTCTGTGGTTGAAAAGAATTGTAGGAGAATCAAGTTTTGAGTTATGAGTCAGTGTACATGGTTGTTGTTCCATGATAACTGAGTTGGGTATTTGTGTTGATCGTATGAGAGTTATCTATGTGGATATGTTCTGATTTGGAGGATGTTTTGTGGGGAATGACAGAGTTATTGTTGTGAGTTAGTTGATGGGGTATTGTTCAGGGTTCTGTGATGAGTATGGATGTTCAGTGTTGTTGAATTTAATACCTTCGATAGTTGGGAGAATGAGTCAGATTAGTTTTCTTGATGATTCTTGTTTACATGAGAACATGTAAAAGCTAAGTGTGGGGGAATTTGATAGGTGCATAATATCTGATTATTTTCATTCCTTTATGCTTAGTTTAGTTGCATGTTATCTGTCGTATGAGCTGATTTAAGGTATTTATTGATTTATAGAAGAATTTGATGAGATTCTGCAAAAATGTATTTTAATGCTGAGTTTTATATTGTTTTGCAGAATACTCTACGATCGTTGGGTGAAGGCTCTACGTTCGTAGTGTTACAGTGGAATCCTGACAGCTCTACGATCGCAGGAAGGTTAAGGCAGAGTCACGCGACGATTTGATTTAGAACTCTACGACTGACAAGTTTACTCAGTAGCTAGTTACTCTACGATTCCGAGGTTTACTCTACGATCGCGATAAGTACTGGTGCGGAGTATACTCTACGTTTTGCTGAAAGAGTGTTACTCTACGATTTTGGTCGACTTTGCAGGATTCCTATTTTGAGTAGGATTTGAATTGTTTAAGTGCTAGAGTTCGATTTGTATGAGGATTTGGAGATGGAATTATATTCTTACATGGAAAGTATCTTTGATTATGGGAAGTGGAGTTTGATATGGAATCTGAGTTGAAGATAAATATGGAAACTGATGTCGAACTAGAAAAGGAAACGGAAGAAGACTTGGATTTGAAAACTGAATCTAATTTGAAAAGGAAACTACTTAAAGTTGGATTGCAAAGTTTGACAAAGATTTAGAATCCTACTATATCTACAGAATGAAGACTTCCGAAGAAGAATTGGATTAGAATTCTTCTAGGCTTTAGAGATTTATCTATAAATACCTATCACTTGTAATCATCTAACACAATTCAACATCCATTATTCTTTATCTTAGATTATACTTTATCAGCATGCTAGCTTAGTTATTTTATTCAGTTTTGAAGGGATGTGGAACCATATTTACAGTTAATATAATAGTTGAGTTATATTATTGATTCCTTCGTGCATGAAATTTATTCTGATAATCCGGTTGAATTTCTTATATGTTATTCAGTTTACTAATTTGGTTTCTGCAGGATTAAATTGGTGAATTGTTATCATCTGCTAGATTAAGGTATAATATTAAGCAAACGATGTTATATCTGATCACATGTAGTACTTAGTAATATTTGATTGTGGACAAGATTTTGAATATTATTAAGATTATCAGAAGACAAGTTAAATAATCCCTGATAGTGTGATTGTTGCTTGGAACAACCTAATTCTCTAATTCTTAATGCTTCTGTCATATTAAATCTAAACTGATAGTTTTGGGTTATATAACAGTTAGAGTCTAGTGGGGGCGATTGTCACATTAGATTTAAACTTAAGGAGAATTTCGGATAATTGAGCGATTGCTGATCATCTAGGGTTGTTAGTTTCATTGAAGGAAGAAATAGTATTAACTTGATTATTCTATTAATGTAAATTGGTGAAGCTGAACTGAAGCTTTTACATATTTGATAATCTTTATTAATTTAATTCTGTTTTCCTTAGTTGATTACAATTGATTCCAAAAACCCCCAATATTTATTTCTTGTTTATAGTTTGAAACATTAGAATAAATTTAAAACAATATCAATTCTGTGTGGGATCGATCCTTACTTACTACTGTGCTAGTTATTTGAATTCGTAGAGTGCAAGTGAGGTTAATTTTGGATTGCTTGACGACAGCTCTCCCAGCGGCCCACTCGCCTGTTCCGGTCTGGTGTGCGGCTCATATGCCTGCTTCTATCCTGTGAGCGGCTTCTGTGTCTCTTGCGGGCTGGGGAGCGGCTCCGACGCCTGCTCATCTGCTGCGAAGGGCTTTGGTGCCTGCCGCGGATTTGGGAGCGACTATTTAGCCTGCTCTCATCCTGCAAGCGGCGTCGGTGCCTCCTTCTAGCGCCAATGTTAACGCCAAGATTCACCCACGCGATTCAATCACCAAAAGCGCGTCAATCCTGCACAGAAACGAGACCACACTTAGAGTCCCGGGCAGTTTTGCCGCCGGAAGATAGCTCCGGTGTGAGAATTAGCTCAGGGTGAACAAGGTGTATAACAATGGAGGCCTATTGCTTTAGTGTACTGTTTTTGCATTACCTTTGAAATGAGAGAGCAACCTTGTATTTATACCTCATCCTCCACTTATTACGGCTGGGTCCCACATGGCAGCCTGGTACTCTATCACTGTCAATCAAATCATGTAAACCAATCCGGTCCAGACATAAGTCAACCTAGTTAGGAAATTACATTCCTTAGCTGGATTGATCCCAACCAGCAAAGACCTCCATATAGGGTAAAATCCTCCACGTGAGGTTGGGCGCACCGAACCCATGTCCTAACACTTTCCATTTTTTGTCAATCAAATACCACCAAACCACCATATTACCCAATCAAAAATGTCCGGAGACAACATCACCCAAACTAACCCATCCCCCACCAAACAGATTGTTGTTTCAACCCTCATTGCTCCACTTTCTTCTCCACCAGTGCCCCTAAACGCTGCACCCGAAGCCCCCTCCACCACCATCGCCACTGTTATCCCCCAAAGCACAAACTCATCCTCTGCCACAGAAAGCACCCCCTCTTCGGCAAGAACCCCGTGTAAGTGTGTTGTGCTATGTAGTGTTTAATATGTATAAATACAACTATAATAGCAATATTAAACACAAATAAGAAAGTGAGAGATTAACACAAAATATAAAATCAAGTGCATGTGTGCTTACTAGCGTATAAGAGCAATATAAATGTGTGTGTGTGTATATATATATATAGAATTCGGATGAGTATATATGTATGAAATTGAATTCCTTTGCTCTTAGCTCACTTTCTATCCCACTAGAATCCTAGCTTAGAGAGAATGAGAGAATCTAGAGAATGTGGGAAAATTTTTGTTTGGCTAGATTAGGAGGGAAAGGAATGAAAGAGTTTGTTATTTATAGACAAACTAATTTTGAATCAATGAAGGGCTATGATTAAGTTTAGGAAATCTTTGATCCAAAGACCTTAAAATAATCTGTCAAAAATATTTGAATTTTTGTCCGAATATGAATGCCCACACACACTGCCGGTTATAAGGAGGAATCTTTGATTCCTTTTATTTTTCCTAGGTTGCTCATAGCCATTACCTTTGGATTTTGGCATTATAAAGCATACATGACTAACCATCCTGGAAAGAGCATAAGAATTAAGCACATGTTAGTTTCCAATTTCAATTGCCAAGTGAGCTTTCGGGTGGAGCGGAGAAAAAGAAGAAATTTTTTGCACTTTGTCCTTTTTCTTTTTCTCACTTTATGCCAACTAAGATATCAATATCAATTAAGCACATGTTGGTTAAAACCTTTTATTCTGGCCGAAATGTATAAGGATGGGATTTTGAGTTTTTGAAAATTTCTTTTAAAATCATTTTTAGTCCAATCACTAAATAATAAATTCAAGTTCCTTTTTGGACTTTGAGAAAATAGATTTATGAAAATGATTTCTAACCAAACTAATTGCCCATGGAATTTTTAATTTCTGAAATAAACTTTATTCACTGAATTGTTTGTAATTCATAAATAAAGTTTATATCAATTTATAAAACTGTGAAAATAGTTTAATAAAAATATAGTAAATAAAAATATAAATTAAAGTATAAAGTGAAATATATTATATGAAAGTACTTAATTAAAACTAATATATAAATGCAATACAAAAATGAATCATATGGAGAGCATTCTAACATAAATTATCTACATGCAACGATATTATTTTCCTTTTGTTATTTTTATTATCATCAAAACTTATTAAATAATTTTAATCCCTTCAAAGCCGTTTCCATGAACATTGACTCGGGTCGAATGAATTTCATTGGAGGGCGAGGTCGTGAAAAGGAGCAAAGGCGGAGGTGAGCGGCTATTTCGGAGGTCAAGTCAGCGGCCATAGCGGGTAAGGTTTTGTTAACGCCAAATTCTGATCGCTCACCAAATCACCAAATAACGAGCCGAAAAGACGTTTAACGGTGGAGGATATGCATTTGTTTTAGTGTGTGGAATAAAATAATGACACATGGAAATAAAATAATAACACGAAGATTTTTACGTGGAAACCCAATTGGGAATAAACCACGGGAGAGAGATCTCAGAAATCCACTATGAAAATAATATGTAGAATACAAGCTCTCAACTGATAAATAAAGTTCATATTTACTTTCTCTCCCCACCCTTATTCCTCTCTATTTGCTCTTCTGATGTTTCTTTATGAGCTCTCAGATTGGAGTGTATATATTGGTGCTAACTCTTTCTCCTCTATTCCCTTGCTGCTGCTTTCTCCTTTTATATATAACAAAAGAAAAAACCTCTTGATCTCCCAAGACAATGAAAAGGCTTGTAGATAATGAAAGGACTCCTTGTAGCCCCACGCACAACTTTTGGTTGCCCAACCTTCTACATTCCTGCTAATGCATACTGATCAATTTTCTTTCCTTAGTTTCATAGGTATAGGACCCACTAACACATTTGTTAAATGGAGGTGTGAATCATACTCCAACATTGCCCCTCACTCTCTTATTGTAAAGAACTTAAAATAGGAGAGTATAAAAAGTAAAACACTGCCTTTACCGAATTCGAACCATCACCGCCTAATATAGATAGTCAACCTTATCACTACCGAATGTAGATAGTCGACCTTATTATCGTCGAATGTAGATAGTCCATCCCGAAGAATATTGTCCGTTGGGGAGAACATTTGTCCGTCCCGAAGAACGTTTGACCGTCCCAGAGGGTGCTTTAATTGTCCGTGCCTTATTGGCTGCTGCACTTTCCTTTACTTTCTCTCTTTCCATCAAACTATCTCTGGAGCGGCTCCGACGCCTGTGAGCGGCTCTTCGAACTGCTTCTGCCTGCGAGCGGCCTTTGTGCCTGCTAGCGGCTTATGTGCCTGCTGCGGATCGGGGAACGACTCTTCGGCCTGCTCCTGTCCTGCAAGCGGCTTCTGTGCCTGCTAGCGGCTTTTGTGCCTGCTGCAGATCAAGAAGCGACTCTTCAGCTTGCTCATCATTTGTCTGGAGCCGTCCGAACGATAGGTCATGGATCGGCTTTGAACATAAATAATAAGTTCGCGTGAGCGATAGACGAAGTCCAAATTAGAGTATATGGCATCACTATTAGAGTTTGTTGTCTGAAGTGGACTGCTTAGGTTCCGCCAGTGCCATTAACCTAGCAATCACGAGTATTCACAACATTTATTAGCATATCATACAATCATGCATAGATTGGGCTTTGCCATATATACCACATATCAGTACATATTATTATATTTATTTGAAACATAGACAGAAATTGATACTTAGCTTTTGGATGTGAGTCTGTCGAAAATAAGTCCACAAAAAATTAGAACCATCCTCCTTTAGTTGCTACCTCTCATAATTGTTTAATCACTAGGGTGATTTTGATTCAACACTAAAACTGCCCTCCTTTTAGCGCCAATGTTAACGCCAAATTCTGATCGCTCGCCAAATCACCAAATAACGAGCCGAAAAGACGTTTAACGGTGGAGGATATGCATTTGTTTTAGTGTGTGTGGAATAAAATAATGACACGTGAAAATAAAATAATAACACAAGAATTTTACGTGGAAACCCAATTGGGAAAATACCACGGGGAGAGATCTCAGAAATCCACTATGAAAATAATAAGGAAGATACAATATCTCAACTGATAGTTTATTTCTCTAGACCTTTACTTTTGATATTGTTGTTACGGAATACTTCAAACTCTCTGCTACTTGCTGCTTTCTTTCTGAGCTCTCGGATAAGAGTGTACGTATGTTGGTGCTAACTCTCCTCCTCCTCCCTTTTACTGCTGAGATGATATATATATATACAAGAGAGAGGAAGATGAAGAGACTTTTGGTAGGTGAAAGGTTTTGGCAGTGAAAGATTTAATCCATTTTAATTTCTTGTGGGCTCCGCCATTTATTTTGGTTGCAACCTTCTGAATTCGCAACCTTACGCATTCTTTGTCCTTTCATTTTCCAACTTTCCACATTCCAAAGTACATTCTCCAAATAATCAAAGTAATAGTAGAATTGTGGGTCCCACTAGATATTATATCCCAATATTGCCCCCCACTCTCTTATTGTAAGGAACATAAAATAAGAGAGTACACGGATTTATACCAACAAAAGATCCATAATTGCCGAAGGCGAACTGTCACACCCAAAGACTATACGCCGAACGAAAACTTCTAGCTCCTAATATTGCCCCTCACTGCTCTATTCAATTCTAAGATAGATAAATAAATAACCTTATCACCACCGAAGATAGATACATGACCGACCTTTTCACAACTGAACCAACCTTATCACAACCGAACCAACTTTATCACAACCGAAGATATAAATAACCAACCTTATCACAACTGAACTAACCTTATCACAACCAAAGATATAGATAGAGAACCAACCTTATCACAACCGAACCAACCTTATTACATTCGAACCAACCTAACCTTATCATAACCGAATATTACATCCGAACCAACCTTATCACAATCGAACCAACCTTATCACATCATAATAGCCTTCCCGACTCCTGTAGGAGGCATTGATCCAACCTTATATCATCATCCAACCTTATATCACCATAATAGCCTTCCCGACCCCAGTGGGAGGCATCGACCGAACCTTACAACGACATAATAGCCTTCCCGACCCCTGTGGGAGGCATTGATCCGACCTTATATCACCATCCGACCTTATAACACCATAATAGCCTTCCCAACCTCTGTGGGAGGCATTAATCCGACCTTATATCACCATCCGACCTTATAACACCATAATAGCCTTCCGACCCCAATGGGAGGCATTGATCCGACCTTATATCACCATCCGACCTTATAAGACCATAATAGCCTTCCCGACCCCAGTAGGAGGCATCGACCTAACCTTATAACGACATAATAGCCTTCCCGACCCTTGTGGGAGGCTTCGATCTGACCTTATATTGTCATCCGACCTTATAACACCGTAATAGCCTTCCCGACCCCTGTGAGAGGCTTCAATCCGACTTTATAACACCATCAGACCTTATAACACCATAATAGTCTTCCCGACTCCTGTGAGAGGCATTGATCCGACCTTATACCGCCGAATGTAAATAATCGAGGACATAATGAAGCCAAAGTGACGTAATCTGAAGTGAGCTGCCATCACCCGAAGTGAGTTGTTACTGCTCGAAGTGTCATGGGTGAACATTTTGGACCGTCAAAGCTTATATCAGGCTCGTACATTCTGTCCCTCAGCCAATTCAGCAAGAATCAAATACCAAGTTTATATCCTGCATGCCCAAATAATTTTTTTTTCCGTCAGCTGTGTTGTCATGCCAAAGAAAGAGATAATAGACGGTGATTGAAGCCCGAAGTGTGCGGTTGTCTGACAAACACAAATTTTTAATCTGGTATGAAAATTATTCCGAGTGCCGAAGTTATCCAAATCCATTGTATAATGTAATCTGACACGCTGAAGTAGAGATGAACATTGCATAGGTTTGGCCGAAAGTGGGACTAGAGTAGGCTCGTGTTAGAATAAGTCATGGGCCAATTTGTCTTGACCCGACTACTGTAGCCCGAATCCACAAACTATTTTAACCAAACCAAAAAGCCGAACTTCTCTTTCATTTTTTATAAATTCTCCGACCACGAAGATATGAACTCCATTTGTTCTCCCTTCTTCAACAATAATTTTTAGAGGTCATGAAAGAAAGTTATACCAATTAAGTTTCTCCTTGCCTCAAATCTGTCATGGCCGAAATGATTCGAAGTGGGTACTGATGGGTTTCATCTCCTTTTGCAATTCCTGAAAATCCATGGTCGAAGTGGTTGAAGGTTACTATGCCGAACCCGAAGCTATTAAGATGCCGAACCCGAAGTTATCAAGATGCTGAACCCAATCCGAAGCCAACAAATCTGAAGCCATTAATTTTGGTGAAGCCCCGATCAATTTTTATTTTGCATCTTGTAAGTTGCAGGTGCAAATTAACTGTAGGCGCCGAAGCAACCGATGGTGATCCGCCGAAGATTATTTAGAGGCACAATAAAACTGCCGAAGGTATTTAGAGGGATAGAGAAGTGTCAGAATCTGATGATTGAATCCACGCTGAACCCTTTCGTCAATGCCAATGATAACAATTTGTTGTTATAGTCGGAGAGAGAAAATGAATTGATGATATGGCTCTGTCTGCCGAAGCCGTGACTGCCAAGGTTGAATTATTGAAACCCAATAAGGCATAACAAAAGAACCAAGTCTGCACACCCTTTGCTCATAAGTTGGATGTCCGAAGCTTAAATCCGACCCTGCCGGGCCCAAAATTGTCGAAGTGGAGTCTATGGCAAAGAGAGGGGGATTGAAACTCATGGAACAGCGGGCACATGAATAGCCGGATGCGTTGTAGTGGCCGAAGTGGATAATACGCCGATGCCGAAGCAATGAACAAATGTCGATGCTGGGGTCATATCTTACTGTATACTTCATACATGTGCAAGATGCAGGTAGTAGGCCTTGTAAGTAGATGGACCTTCTTTGAACATAATTGATAAGTCGTTCCAAATAAGAAAGGGCTCGTAACTTGTATGGAAAATACTTCATCTTGATCGTCAGATTTGCATCTTCGTATCAGCCAAACCATCTATTCCCGATATTCCGTTGATATCATTGACATTTTTAACCATGTCATCATTGTTTTTGGCAATTTCAGAATCTCCTTCCTTGCCTTAACTAAATTGATGTCAACAAGAAAAACCATTATATAACAAATGTATTATCTCCTTATCCCGAACTATATATATGTCAATAAAGTACAACTTCTCTTACTATATGCTTAGTAAGGAGATCAAGAAACAAAAAGGACTAACACATCACATGAATAGAGTTCTATTTCATAAGAATTATTGTCTAGCTTAATGTCTCTTTTTCATAACAAGAGTCTCACTTTTGAAAGTCAAACCTTATAAACATCGTCAATGGCCAAAATCTCAATTTACTAAATAATGAGATTAATTTTGAAAGTAAACCCTCATATTCCCAGAATATGGACATAAATTACTAGAAATCTTGTACATGCTCTATTCATCCATACATGGCGATTATATTCTACAACTTGATATATTTGTTATACCTTAGGAATTTATTCAAGTCATAATAGCAAAAGACTGTATTGCTGTAATTCACTTTCTTATTCCAGGTTAAAAGTAGCTAAAAATTCCCACCTTTTATCAGGATCAGAGTAATTTGATCTCGATTTACATTTTAATAGGAACCTTATACCTTTTTATTTCTCTCGTCGTGTGGGTAAAAAATGCTCCATCTGTCCAAAAAATAAAAATAAAACCTTTTTCGTTGTTTTTACCAACAGTAAAGTTTGTATTTATATGTTAAGAATTGATTAGATTAACCAAATATATAATTGAGGTAATTGCATATGCAGATATGTATTCATATGCACACAAATATGTAAAGTTAACATATTTGAGAGAGAAAAAGAGATTTTTCTTGTTTTGTATGAGTTTATATTCATGTTATGTATACATGTAAAGCAAGTATCGATAATATTGATAATATTAAGATGATATTTCAAGTATTATGAACAGACATGATTAATATATGGCAGAAACCTCATGCACACATTGGAAAATAGAATAAATAAATAAAAAGCAACTTAGCTTTATGTAGACACCCAAATTTTGCGTTTCCTTCTACTAACCATGACAGGAGGGCGAAATCGTCAATTGAACCGGCTTGCGGGAGCAAAGGAGCGGGCACAAGGGCAAGCGCCCGGCACCGCCGCAATGTTTTGGGCAACCCAAGTTTACGTGACAATAAAGCCGTCCGAGGCAGGCATTTCCGAATGAGGTGGCACGTCTCCCGGAAATTCCCGGACTACAGAATACGAGCCTGTCAGCGAAAACCGACGTTGCGGCACGAAAATCGAGGCGTGGCACGAAAATCGAGAAAGTCAAGCCCGCCAGCCGCGGATAGATCTGCGGCCAAGTGGGTGCGCCAGCACGGAAACCAGGAAATCAGCACTACCAGCTGAGTGCGATGGGAGGCGCGCCAGCTGGCCAGCCGCAGATCCATCTGCGGCCAGCCGCAGATAGATCTGCGGCTGGCTTTGGCCAGCCTATTTAAGCCCAGCTTCGGGCAGCATACAGGAGGTTGGAAGAAATTTGGAAAAAGAAGGATTCAGCACAACAGCAGCACGGAATTTGAGAGAAAAATAGTAGATTTTGTAACAAAAATAGGAAGAAAAGAGAGGAAAAAGAGAGAAATTTTTACTCCTTTAATTTTGATTGTATCAAATATATTTCTCATACTATTCAAATACCAAGACTTCATCCTTTTGAGATCATTTTGCAAGGTAAAAATTCCCTTTGGTTATAACAATTCATATCATCTTATTTGCTTAGATGGGATGTAGTTTTCATGTATATTGTTGAACAATCATGGATTAGGGATTATTAGTGAAGGTTCCATCGGAATAAAATTCTTCCTAATAACCCGAGGATATCCAAGTGATGAAATTTCTAGCTTGTTTAGGGTGATTTATTGGGTGTAATTTATTTAGATTGTCATTTCCGGATATCATGGTATATTAGATAAATCCGGGTTGGTTAGTTATGTAGGATTCTTTTTGTAGGCATGTATTAATCTCGTGTGAGCCTAGGAATGCGACCCCGTGGTCCAAATCCGATGATGGACGTTTTGATGTATGTGATAGATTCAAGATACTCGTTTTGTAACATGTAACCATTGGGCCTTAAAACGACGCCAAGGCGAGGATCGGGTTTAAGGCCCCGTACTAGTGGAATATGCGATTGTTGGCGTTCGGGGATATTTTGATGGTTTACATGCCCATGAATAGCCCCGACGCGTGTTCATGCTTGATTAAATCTTGTGACACAAAAATGATTTCAAAGATTAAACCATGAAGATTTTCATAAAATCAATCAAATTAGGTTATTAGCTTCACGAAGATAAGAAATTGAAAGTGCCAACGAATGTCGATTCCCATTTAACGAGAAAGCTAAAGAAAAATCGTTTCCCAAAATATCACATAAAATGATTTTATAAATATGTAACGTTTTATTAAATTCTTTGTGCATAGGGCTAAAGAGATTCTAGAAGTTGCCCATCGTTTGAGTTACGAAAGCAACGTATAGATCTCGATTCCTATTTTGACGAAGGTTTAAAACTCTTGTTTCACCAAAACGACACCTAATGAAAGTCTCATTGTTTTGACAAATTAAAAGCAAACCTTTCTTATAAAGAATCAAGCTTTCTCGTATAAATCGAAGGACATTCCGAAGCATTCTCAAATCAAAGCACGATCTTCCCTAAAAAATCCAAATGATTCTGTCATACAAACTCACCACAACATTCATGTAGGCACACACACACACACGCGCACACGCACACGTTTCATGAATTAAAGGATAGGAAAGCATCGAGATTGCGGTAACCGTGTTTCACGGAAGTCGAGGGGTGCCTAACACCTTCCCCTCACTTAAGCAAGCCCCCGAACTTTATGAATCTCGATTCGCAGACTAATTAATTCGGAGTCACATATGAGCCAGCGATTTATAAAAAAGGCGAAAACTCGGATGAGTTGGTACATCCATTTCAAATATACCAACTGGCGACTCTGGTTAATTGGCTCATCATAAAACACGATCTTTCCAAAACCCCGTCGACATCAATGCCGACCTTTTTCCCAAAATCACCTAAAAGGCTAAAAGTAGGAAAAGGGAAAGAGACGAAAAAAAACCCGGCGTCGACAGCTGGCGACTCTGCTGGGGATATTAGAGGGCTTAAGCCGCGTCAAGTCTTGATGCTATCCTATCCTTTAAAATTTATAAATGTGTATGTGCGTGCGACATTTTGACTTCTTTTTATTGTTGTGTGAATGTGTGTTGTTGTCCAATGAATGAATGATTGAATGGGTTTGCTTTACTTCAAAGTAATCATTTGCATACGGTGAGGACGATGAATGTGAATGTATGTTGAGAGAGTACCTCCTACTGAGGCGAACCCGTCGGTTGCTTATTACTGGACTCGATGGGGCTGCTCCCCGGAGATGGCTCAGGAAACGCACCACTCAAATCCGCTCCAATCGAAAGGGCTCAAACGAGTAGATTGCGAAGATTTGGGAACCTTCATGCCGAAAAGCCCGCGAGAGTAACCCTAGGGTAGGTCAGCCTCAGATTAACCCAACGCAGGAAAAGTCTCTTCATGCCTTTTTACGTTTATATGTCTAAATGTCATGATCTCATTCAATATTCATACATCCCTTTTCTGTGTCGAAAGAGATTACTAACCGCTGTGAATTGCAGGGAATAGTTGGGGGAGCATAATAAAGCATGTTTAGCATTGGTTATGGCACTAAAGGACTACTAACTTTCTCTCTTGCAGGGAAAGATTAAAAAAAAAAAAAAACCCAAAAAACACACAAAAAATTACAGTTTTAGCATGCATCCATTTTGCGTTTCCCCAAGACTAAACTTCGAACCATTGTCTCTGTAGGATTGCTCCTCAAACCCGTTCGCAGTCTAAGAAAGCCCAAAATTCTACATCTGAAATGGCTGATATTCCTAATCATAGTTCCATATCTCGGGAAGAGTTTGATGACTTCAAAAAACAGATGATGGAAATGGCCACGATGCTAAAAGAGCAGTTCCTACTCAGACAGGATCCGCCAAGCCAAGGACCACATAATATTCCACCACCAGGGGGTGACCAGAATCCTCCTAAAAATATTGTAAACCTGGGTAAGGATGACCAACCCCAACTCAAGGACGAGCCAGTCATTACAAGGGCCGTTCCCATACCTAGCAGGACAGTGATTACTATCCCAGAAGAAGGGGACAATGACGACCTTCGGAGAAAAATAAAACACATGGAGGAGACCATCCAATCTCTAAGGGGCATAGGCTCCCTGGGCAGGGTTAATTATTCGGATCTATGTGTTTTCCCCGGAGCCAGATATCCAGAAAAGTTCAAAGTTCCCGAGTTTGAAAAATACAATGGAAAGGGAGACCCCTATACACACTTGAAAATATACATTGGAGAACTCGGGTCTTATGCCGAAGACGAGGGGTTAAGAATGCAACTATTCCAGAAAAGCTTAACAGGGGAGGCAAGAATCTGGTATGCCCGCCTCGACAACGCCCGAATCCACAACTGGGAGGAATTGGCCCATACCTTCTTAACCCAATACAGCTTTCAGGCCCAGATGGCTCTTGACAGGTACCAAATGACAAAGGTTAAAAAACAGCCTAGGGAATCCTTCAGGGAATATGCGCAACGATGGAGGGGCATGGCCGCACAGGTAACCCCCCCGATGAGCGAATCAGAGATGGTAATGACCTTTGTAGACATTCAGGAGGCACCGTATTATGAGCGGGTCATCTCGGGGATTGGAAGACCCTTTGCTGAAATGATTAAACATGGAGAGATGGTTGCCATGGGGTTGAAATCGGGTAAAATCCGGGATCTTACTGCTTTAGAAACTGCTGCCGAGCAAATACAGAGTGGAAACTACGGTAGCACTTCCCGGAGGGTCCAAAAGAAAAAGGAGGAGGATGTCTCCCTCATCCTACAGGGGTCATCCAGAAAAGCAGAAGGTCATCCTCCGGTGCAGGTGCAGAGGGGAGGGCCATCCCGACAGCCAAAACTTCACAGATCAAAGGGCAGAGGGGCGAAGAAGATATGAGGCCTCGCAGAATCGAGTATTCACCCCGCTCGGGGAGCCGCTTGAACGGGTATTAGCGGTATTAGTAGCCCAAAAGAAAATAGTTGGTCTGGCACCACCGAGTGACCCAAAGGGTAGAAGGTTTGACCCGAGCAAGCGATGTGCATACCACTCCAGTTCCCCTGGCCATGATACACAAGATTGCTGGACGTTGAAGCATCGAATCCAAAACATGATAGACAGTGGGGAAATTGTGGTGGAACAACCGGACTCCCCGAATGTTAAAGCAAATCCCCTGCCAAGACATGATGGAGGGGGAGTTAATGCGACGGAGGCAAGTGAGGCTGGGGGGCCTCCAAGTTTGAACTATATACAGAAAAATTGAGGAATTGATCAACGTGATACATGATCATGGGAGTGCACGGGGAGCGCCCATCAGGTTGATAGGGATAAGTACAAATGGCATGGAAAGACCTGTCAAGTTGACAGCCCCGAGGCCCATCATCCTTGCAGCAAGGCCGCAACTCCCTATCAGTAGTCTGAAGACTGTACCCTGGAATTATGGGGGAATACCAGAGGAAGCGGCCAGTTGTGCTTCCGTGACGACGAAGGGGAACCCCTTATATCTTCCCGGGCGAGTCCTTGAGAGCCAAAAGAGAAAAAATGAAGAGGTTTTCGAGGAAAGGGCCATAGAGTTTTTGAAAAGGATGGATCACCCAGAAACGAGGGGGATCCAGATTTTAAATGAGGAATCAACCCTAACATCAGTCATGGACTTGGTGTTGTCATCCAGTGAGCATTGCAAAACCCTGATGAAGGTTCTGGAGGAGGCATTTGTGCCCAAAGAAATTAGTGAGGAGGGTTCCGGCCAGCTGGTAGGCCACTTATTGGAAACCGATGCAATATCCTTTACGGATGAGGACATTCCCAAAGAGGGAAGGGGGCACCGAAAACCGCTACACATCGCGGTAATCTCCTCAGGATATGTCATGAATGGGGTGCTGATCGACGGGGGATCGGCATTGAATATATGTCCTCTCAGCACGCTGAAGAAAATGAACATCAGTCCCAAGCGCCTACGGGCCAGTCATGTGGTGGTTCGGGCTTTTGACGGATCCCGGAGGGATACCATCGGAGAGATAGAATTGCCAGTGGAGATAGGGCCCTGTACTTTTGATATATCCTTCCAAGTCCTAGATATTACGGCAAGCTACAACCTACTGTTAGGGAGGCCGTGGATACACATGGCCGGGGCAGTTCCTTCCACGCTCCACCAACAAATCAAGTTGATCATCGATGGGAATCTGGTAACAATCTCGGCCGAATGTGATGACCCTTCTCCTCCCAGGAGTGGCCTACCAGTAATCAATGTGGATGAGTCAGCGGCGCCTGCCAGCTTTCAAGCACTAGAGATTAGCACTCCCCATTATAGATGCCTGGGAGCTCCAGCTGTGAAACCAAGGGTCTCTCCGGAACTCACCTTTGTGGCAAGGGAAATGATTAAAATGAAATTCCAACCTGGACAGGGACTAGGGAAAAACAGTCAGGGAATCACCGAGCCCATCCACCTACCACAGCAGATAGGCAAAGCAGGATTGGGATACCATGTGGGCGCAGTACGGGGACACCGTCAGGGTGCGACTCCGATTCGACTAGTTGGCAGTCCAGTGACCAAAGTCGACAATAAGCAGGGGATCAGCGGACCTGTGATTGGGGCAGGGAATGAAGAGTTAACCCCCACACGTAATGAGTCGGCCCGGAGGGAAAGTTTCCTGCGGGAGGTCGCAAAAGAGTTTGAAACCAAATGCTATATCCCCGGACAATCAACAAGCAGTAAGGAGGGGACGAATGTTATCACACCACCGGGAGCCCAACAAGTTGTGCCTGTCATCGATTGGGCAGGGCTGATTATTCCTGGAGAAGATATGGAGAAGGACTCAGGCGACGTATCCGTAATCATCGGGGAGGTGTCCGATGTGAGGCCCTCCTTTATCCAGCGCATTTCATCTGACCTGACCATCGATAATTGGACCCAGAAACCGGTGATATCCAAACAAGGGTAAAACTCGACGTCAGGGTGGTTAACCCTAGAGGATGGGGGAATGAAGAAGTTTTATTTTGTTGTTGCTTTATTTCTGCATAATTGTGTCGTTTCTTCGTGTTATTTGAAATTGCGATCGTCGTGAAAAATGATTTATATATGACAAGTATTTTGTTTCATGTCAGGTGTACCCATTTGAGTAATCCTTGCCTAACAAATGGTCTTTCAAATTTGAATGATGATTATGATTTTGACATTGAGCTGGATTTCGATTTAATGGGCATTGAACAAGACGAGACAGATTACGACGACGCACCTGACGAGATCAAAGGATGGGTCGAGGATAAACCCAAACCCAACTTGGACCAAACCATCACCGTTGATATTGGAACCCCTGACAAGCCAAAGGAACTCAAGATAGGGACGGACCTCACCCCCAGCCAGAAAGCCGAAATGACTGAGCTGCTAAAACAATATGAGGATGTCTTTGCCTGGTCTCATGAGGATATGATCGGATTGTCCACCGACATTGTGGTACACCGATTACCCATCAAGGAGGGTTTCAAGCCTGTCAAACAAAAATTAAGGAAATTGAAACCGGGGTGGAGCTTAAAAGTGAAGGAAGAGATCATCAAGCAGTTCAGGGCGGGAATCATTATGGTATCCACTTATCCTGAATGGTTATCCAATGTGGTCCCGGTAGCTAAGCCTGGAGGAAAGGTGAGGGTATGTGTAGACTACAGAGATCTAAACAAGGCCAGTCTCAAGGATAACTTCCCGGTGCCTTTCATACACATCCTGGTAGATAAACACAGCCCAGTACGAAATGTATTCTTTTGTGGATTGCTTTGCGGGATATCATCAGATAATGGTGGCGGAAGAAGACCGGGAAAAGACCGCATTCATCACCCCCTGGGGCACTTTCTGCTATAGACGACTGGCTTTCGGTCTCACAAATGCAGGGGCTACTTATCAGAGAGCCATGATGGCCTTGTTCCACGATATGATGCACAAGGAGATAGAGGTCTACGTGGATGACATTATTGTGAAATCAAAGGTAGAATCCGATCATATAACTCATCTTAAAAGGCTATTTGATCGACTCAGAAAGTATAATTTTGAAACTCAATCCAGCCAAGTGTGCTTTCGGAGTGCAGTCAGGCAAGCTCTTGGGATTCCTGGTTAGTGATCGGGGCATTGAGGTGGATCCAGCAAAGATTAAGGCCATTGTGGATATGCCGGCACCCCACACAGAGAAGGAGATAAGAGGATTCCTGGGGAGAATAAACTTCATCAGCCGTTTTATATCCCACTTGACGACTACATGTGAGCCGATTTTTAAACTGTTAAGAAAAGGGGTGTCCCAAGAATGGAATGAGCAATGTCAGAGGGCGTTTCAGACCATTAAGAAACAATTGACGGAGGCACCAGTGCTGGTACCCCCGAAGGATGGGATCCCTCTGTTTATGTATATATCGGTAAATGCCATCGCGATGGGATGTATGTTGGGACAGAAAAATGAGGCGGGAAAAGAGCATGCCATCTATTACCTCAGCAAAAGATTTAGCCAATGTGAGCAGAATTACACTCCCATTGAGAAGACCTGTTGTGCTCTGGCCTGGGCTGCAGGGAGATTACAGCACTACCTCCATGGGCATACAACGTACCTGATATCAAGAATGGATCCCCTGAAATATATTTTCGAAAGGCCCATGCTGAATTGTCGACTATCAAGATGGCAGTTAATTTTACAACAGTTTGACATGGTGTACGTGACCCAGAAGGCCATGAAAGGGCAGGGAATTGCAGATCAGTTGGCAGAAGCCCCGGCAGGAGGGATGGAGCCGTTAGAAACTCCTCTCCCGGGCGAGGATATATTTTGGGTATCGCGCGAAAAATGTGATGACGAGGGACAATTCTGGAAGCTGTATTTTGATGGTGCCATGAATGCCGAGGGTATTATTGGTTAACGCTGAAGGCCGATTGCGATGATCATGTCAAACGGTGTTACCAATGCCAGGCGCACGGTAATGTGATCCATACACCTCCCAATGAACTGCACTGTATGACCTCCCCGTGGCCATTTTCAATGTGGGGAATGGATGTAATCGGACCAATAGAGCCCAAAGCAAGCAACGGGCACCGATTCATTTTCGTCATGATCGATTATTTCACCAAATGGGTAGAGGCAGCTTCTTTCCCTAAAGTAACTCAGGAGGTCATCGTCAACTTCGTCAGGAATAATGTCATTTGCCGATATGGGCAACCTGAGGTTGTGGTCTCCGACAATGCCAAGAATTTAAACAACGCCCTCATGAAGGAACTGTGTGACCAGTTCAAGATTAAGCATCTCAATTCCGTCATTTACCGTCCTAAGATGAATGGGGCAGTGGAGGCTGGCAAATAAAAACATCAAGAAGATCATGGCGAAAATGTCTGCTAATCATCGGGGATGGCCGGATCTGTTACCCCTCACCCTGCTGGCATACCGAACATCAACGCGTACTTCTACAGGGGCAACCCCTTACGCTTTGGTGTATGGAATGGAGGCTGTCCTGCCAGTTGAAGTTGAGATGGCGTCCCTCAGAATAGTGATCGATGCTCAGATAAGCGAGGAGGATTGGATGCAAAGTCGATACGACCAATTGGCCCTAATTGATGAAAGGAGGGTGGCTGCTGTTTGGCACGGCCAGCTATATCAACAGAGGATCTCCCGATCATACGACAAAAGGATCAGGCCTCGGAAATTCAAGGAGAATGACCTGGTGCTAAAGAGAGTCATGTCTTGTCAAGACGAAGCCAAGGGGAAGTTTGCCCCGAATTGGGAAGGACCATTCATGATTAAGAAAGTGCTATCCGGAGGAGCCCTCATATTGCAAGAAATGGATGGTGAGGTATTTCCACAACCCCTCAATTCTGACTCGGTGAAGCGGTTCTACGCTTAAATCATCAGTTCTTTTTTCCTTTGTGAGCGAACTACGTAGGACCTGATCTCCCAACTTGTGGGGGTACGTAGGCAGCCATCATGGCGCGGTCCGATCCTTTAAAAAAAAAATAATCCTTTCCCTAACCAAAACCAATTTTCGATAGCCAGATAAAACCTTCCTACACCCTCAAAACCTTCCCGAAACCAACTGCCTAACCAGTTTCATCCCAGAATACATACCCTGATCCAACCCAAACAGTTATCCAAAATCTGAGATTCAATCCGACGAAATCAAAAGGTGTGCGGCAATATCTGTCAAATCTCCATCAAGTCTTGAGGAAAGAAAGAAGGCGAAATGTCAAAATCATGGTCAGTTGGATAAAATGATGATCCAGTGGATGGCAATGATACGACAAAAGGGGAAAATGACTAAATTTAAATGCATGTCTATATATATAAGTCGTTTTATTACAAGATTTCTCTTTCAATAACTGATGAAACCAACATAGTCTATGCAGGAAATAAAATGATCTACAAATCTGAAACTAGCCGAAGCAGGATGGACAGGGTGGTGGATAGATCTGAAGCATCAGCATCTCCTGCAATCTGCTGCCCCATCATATCAATACGATCCAGTAAAGCAGTAGCTCGGCTGACAGTCCCAAAATGAGCATCTACCACTGCCCTGGTCTGAAATACAATGGCCTCTCTATCAGCAATGGCAGCATCTCTAGCCCGAATGGCCTCATCTCTCTCGGCAAGGGCGGCATCCCTCTCGGCTTCAGTAGTAATCAGGGCCAGGCGGAGTCGGGAATCCTCAGCGACCCGACTCGGGGCAGAATCGGCTGAAATGGAATGGTCTGTGGTATCTTCTGTGAAAATCACTCCAGAGTCATCAAAGGCCCCAGTCCGACTCAAACTAGCCGAATCCAGGTCTCCACGCAACCACTGTACGTAGGCAAATGTCTGGATGTGACAGCTCGCACTATATTCGGCAAAGATCCTGCGATCCCAAAGCTCGTATACCTGCAATAGATCCCTCTCTGTACAGGATGATATAAGGAATCGGTATGCGGCTGCACCCGCGAAGGGGTGTAAATCCTGTGTCTGATCAAACTGCCCCATAACCGCCAGGGGATGATAGGTCGTCACGCCCCGTAACCCAGCAATGGGAATGAAATCCATGCCAGGCACATGAGTCAAGAAGCTCATGAAGGAGCAATAGCCCGAGTAAACCAATAGATGAAAGGGGTCCTCAATGATAGACAAAAATGATGTCCAGGAGGCCACATCAGTACAACTCGCGGGACGAAGCGAAAACTGCGTGGTTATGTCATGGCTGAAGCAAAACCCTTGGCGACGGAAATGGCCGATGGGACTAAGATGACTCATGAACCACATATACAATAAGGTCGAACTCCCTCTGAAGAATCTCCCTCGGAAGGATGCCCGTCAGCAAACCCCACAGTCAGATGATCGGAGAGGTAGGGAATCCAGACGACGTCGGCAGCCGTGATCAACTCCAGCTGAATACGACAATGTGCAAAGCTGCCCGACACGGGGACCTCCTCCAGAGTACTGTGATGCCATCGCCGACCCCGAGGATAAGTGTCCGGGCCCAGAGTAGTGATAGGCCTCAGACATGGCAGCCGCTCGTAAGCCCAGAACTGTGAATAGAAACAAGGCAAGGCATGAGTCACTATCAAATACAGAAAAGAGATGAAAGGAAAAGAAATACAGTAAGAGAGAGGAGGAGGGGACTCACCAACAGAAAGTGGTAGAAGCTGAGCCAGGCATCAGTCTGTCCCTCTGAGCGTAGACGCAGACCGTGGAGGAAATAAGCAAAAGTGAATGACCCCCAATCGTATTCACCAATCCGGCCTACATCTCGAACAGCCCCTACGACGCTGAAGTGGATGGTAGAAGAGTTGTTCACTAGGAAACAACCCCTCATGATAGTCAGGAACA
Source organism: Aralia elata (assembly GCA_034770075.1). Taxonomy (NCBI): domain Eukaryota; kingdom Viridiplantae; phylum Streptophyta; class Magnoliopsida; order Apiales; family Araliaceae; genus Aralia; species Aralia elata. Next base: position 166,679 of record JAVJAP010000045.1, on the reverse strand, counting down.
GACGCCGTAGTAGGATGTCACGAGTGCCCTGGTCCGCTGGGATGGGCTGTGCGTATAGACCCCCAACGGCATCGACGGCCAAAGCCCCGGACCGAATACTACGGGCCTTGAAGACCCGATCATCAGCAGCGAAGCCTAGCAAAGCTCGGACCTCCACTGGAGTGATATCAAGATCCAGGGGGACACGGGACCCGGTGAACTCTATGCCCGTAATGTACCTCCAATCCCAGGGGGTCAGCACGACCTCGCAGTCAAGAAGATGGAGAGACTGCGTATGGTGGAACCATCGCTCGGATAAAGCCCTCATGTAACCCCAGGGGCACTGACGGGGAATGATAGTGAAGAAATGTCGAAAGCCCCAAGAGTCCACCATCTCCCGGTAATCACTATGCAGGGCCGCGTAGAGAGAGTAAATGTTGAACCAATTACCCCTCGGCTGGGTAAACTCAGGCACCTGTGAAAATCACCAATGGGTCAATCCAGATAGAACCGGAAATTGAGAAATCAAGAACAAATGAAAAGCCGAATCGAGGATACCTCATTAGCCACAAGAGATGCCGAGGGATGACGACTGAGATCCCGACCCAATAGATCGGGTATCTGGACAGAAGCACCAGATAAGGCGCGATGAGTGGGGGGAGCTGATGTGCTGGAAGACGGCTCCTCCACCGCAACCTCCGGAGGAGCAACCTCCTCAACGTCCGGGTGATCAGGACGGATGACAGACTCCGCCAAGCGACGATAACCGGGGGTTACGCGATGGGTGACCGGCGACGATACCCGGCCCCGACGAAACGATCGACCGGCGACGATAACCGGCGATCACGAGATGGATGTCCGGCGACGATAACCGGCTCCGACAGATAACCAACCGGCGACGATAACCGGGGGTTACGCGATGGGTGACCGGCGACGATACCCGACCCCGACATGACGATCGACCGGCGACGATAACCGGCGATCACGAGATGGATGTCCGGCGACGATAACCGGCTCCGACAGATAACCAACCGGCGACGATAACCGGGGGTTACGCGATGGGTGACCGGCGACGATACCCGGCCCCGACATGACGATCGACCGGCGACGATAACCGGCGATCACGAGATGGATGTCCGGCGACGTAAACCGGCTCCGACAGATAACCAACCGGCGACGATAACCGGGGGTTACGCGATGGGTGACCGGCGACGATACCCGGCCCCGACATGACGATCGACCGGCGACGATAACCGTCGATCACGAGATGGATGTCCGGCGACGATAACCGGCTCCGACAGATAACCAACCGGCGACGATAACCGGGGGTTACGCGATGGGTGACCGGCGACGATACCCGGCCCCGACATAACGATCGACCGGCGACGATAACCGGCGATCACGAGATGGATGTCCGACGACAATAACCGGCTCCGACAGATAACCAACCGGCAACGATAACCGGGGGTTACGCGATGGGTGACCGGCGACGATACCCGGCCCCGACGAAACGATCGACCGGCGACGATAACCGTCGATCACGAGATGGATGTCCGGCGACGATAACCGGCTCCGACAGATAACCAACCGGCGACGATAACCGGGGGTTACGCGATGGGTGACCGGCGACGATACCCGGCCCCGACGAGACGATCGACCGGCGACGATAACCGGCGATCACGAGATGGATGTCCGGCGACGAAAACCGGCTCCGACAAGATAACCAACCGGCGACGATAACCGGGGGTTACGCGATGGGTGACCGGCGACGATACCCGGCCCCGAACGAGACGATAGATTGAAAGAGTGAACCCAAAGACTAACAAACACGGTCAAGGGATTGATACATTGACACTCTTACGAATGTCTTGCATGCATTACATCTTATGTTGTATCATAAGCTATATGTGTGGCATCATGTATGTACTGTCATTCTTACGCACTGTCATTCATGCATCGAGTGTCTATTCTTTATCCTGTTCATTTCATTTATCATTTCATAAACATGATAAAGAGGGGCAGCTGTAGACACCCAAATTTTGCGTTTCCTTCTACTAACCATGACAGGAGGGCGAAATCGTCAATTGAACCGGCTTGCGGGAGCAAAGGAGCGGGCACAAGGGCAAGCGCCCGGCACCGCCGCAATGTTTTGGGCAACCCAAGTTTACGTGACAATAAAGCCGTCCGAGGCAGGCATTTCCGAATGAGGTGGCACGTCTCCCGGAAATTCCCGGACTGCAGAATACGAGCTTGTCAGCGAAAACCGACGTTGCGGCACGAAAATCGAGGCGTGGCACGAAAATCGAGAAAGTCAAGCCCGCCAGCCGCGGATAGATCTGCGGCCAAGTGGGTGCGCCAGCACGGAAACCAGGAAATCAGCACTACCAGCTGAGTGCGATGGGAGGCGCGCCAGCTGGCCAGCCGCAGATCCATCTGCGGCCAGCCTATTTAAGCCCAGCTTCGGGCAGCATACAGGAGGTTGGAAGAAATTTGGAAGAAGAAGGATTCAGCACAACAGCAGCACGGAATTTGAGAGAAAAATAGTAGATTTTGCAACAAAAATAGGAAGAAAAGAGAGGAAAAAGAGAGAAATTTTTACTCCTTTAATTTTGATTGTATCAAATATATTTCTCATACTATTCAAATACCAAGACTTCATCCTTTTGAGATCATTTTGCAAGGTAAAAATTCCCTTTGGTTATAACAATTCATATCATCTTATTTGCTTAGATGGGATGTAGTTTTCATGTATATTGTTGAACAATCATGGATTAGGGATTATTAGTGAAGGTTCCATCGGAATAAAATTCTTCCTAATAACCCGAGGATATCCAAGTGATGAAATTTCTAGCTTGTTTAGGGTGATTTATTGGGTGTAATTTATTTAGATTGTCATTTCCGGATATCATGGTATATTAGATAAATCCGGGTTGGTTAGTTATGTAGGATTCATTTTGTAGGCATGTATTAATCTCGTGTGAGCCTAGGAATGTGACCCCGTGGTCCAAATCCGATGATGGACGTTTTGATGTATGTGATAGATTCAAGATACTCGTTTTGTAACATGTAACCATTGGGCCTTAAAACGACGCCAAGGCGAGGATCGAGTTTAAGGCCCCGTACTAGTGGAATATGCGATTGTTGGCGTTCGGGGATATTTTGATGGTTTACATGCCCAGGAATAGCCCCGACGCGTGTTCATGCTTGATTAAATCTTGTGACACAAAAATGATTTCAAAGATTAAACCATGAAGATTTTCATAAAATCAATCAAATTAGGTTATTAGCTTCACGAAGATAAGAAATTGAAAGTGCCAACGAATGTCGATTCCCATTTAACGAGAAAGCTAAAGAAAAAATCGTTTCCCAAAATATCACATAAAATGATTTTATAAATATGTAACGTTTTATTAAATTCTTTGTGCATAGGGCTAAAGAGATTCTAGAAGTTGCCCATCGTTTGAGTTACGAAAGCAACGTATAGATCTCGATTCCTATTTTGACGAAGGTTTAAAACTCTTGTTTCACCAAAACGACACCTAATGAAAGTCTCATTGTTTTGACAAATTAAAATCAAACCTTTCTTATAAAGAATCAAGCTTTCTCGTATAAATCGAAGGACATTCCGAAGCATTCTCAAATCAAAGCACGATCTTCCCTAAAAAATCCAAATGATTCTGTCATACAAACTCACCACAACATTCATGTAGGCACACACACACACACGCGCACACGCACACGTTTCATGAATTAAAGGATAGGAAAGCATCGAGATTGCGGTAACCGTGTTTCACGGAAGTCGAGGGGTGCCTAACACCTTCCCCTCACTTAAGCAAGCCCCCGAACTCTATGAATCTCGATTCGCAGACTAATTAATTCGGAGTCACATATGAGCCAGCGATTTATAAAAAAGGCGAAAACTCGGATGAGTTGGTACATCCATTTCAAATATACCAACTGGCGACTCTGGTTAATTGGCTCATCATAAAACACGATCTTTCCAAAACCCCGTCGACATCAATGCCGACCTTTTTCCCAAAATCACCTAAAAGGCTAAAAGTAGGAAAAGGGAAAGAGACGAAAAAAAACTCGGCGTCGACACTTTATATGCAGGCTCTGTCCTTTTGTTGTAGAAAATCAACACCAACATGGCCATGCTGTCTAAGTCGTGTGAGTCGAAGACTGTAACATGCATAATGAAGACTCCGAACGATTTCAAGTAGTTTTCCGAGCAAAAAATAACACTTGCAATTTCAGTGACTTCAAATTAAACTCGGTGATTTTAGTTCGATACTAAAACAGCCCTCCTTCTAGCGCCAATGTTAACGCCAAATTCTGACCGCTCGCCAAATCACCAAATAACGAGCCGAAAAGACGTTTAACGATCGAGGATATGCATTTGTTTTAGTGTGTGGAATAAAATAATGACACATGGAAATAAAATAATAACACGAGCATTTTACGTGGAAACCCAATTGGAAAAAAACCACGAGAGATATCTCAGAAATCTACTATGAAAATAATATGTAGAATACAAGCTCTCAACTGATAAATAAAGTTCATATTTACTTTCTCTCCCCACCCTTATTCCTCTCTATTTGCTCTTCTGATGTTTCTTTATGAGCTCTCGGATTAGAGTGTATATATTGGTGCTAACTCTTTCTCCTCTATTCCCTTGCTGCTGCTTCCTCCTTTTATATATAACAAAGGCAAAAACCTCTTGATCTCCCAAGACAATGAAAAGGCTTGTAGTTAATGAAAGGACTCCTTGTAGCCCCACGCACAACTTTTGGTTGCCCAACCTTCTACATTCCTGCTAATGCATACTGATCAATTTTCTTTCCTTAGTTTCATAGGTATAGGACCCACTAACACATTTGTTAAATGGAGGTGTGAATCATACTCCAACAGGTTTTTAATTTGAAGAAGCAGCGACGAGTGGGATTTTTGGGGTTGAAGAAAAAGGCGAGGGTTGGGGGAGTTGAAGTAAGCGGTGATGGCTGAAGAAGATGAAAGAGGTAGGCGACAAATTTCGAGGAGATGGTGGAACTCCGGTGATGAACAGTAACAAATTTCCTCCCTTTTTTCTTTCTTTCTTTAGGTTGATTTAATTTGATACCTGTCGACGCCGGGTTTTACTTCACGTGTCCCTTTTAGTCTTTTCCAATTTTAGCCTCTTGACTTAATGATTTTTGGAAAAGATCGGCATTAATGTCGACGGGGTTTTTTGAAAGATCGTTATTATGATGAGCCAATTAACCAGAGTCGCCAGTTGGTATATTTGAAATGGATGTACCAACTCATCCGAGTTTCTGTTTTTATAAATCGCTGGCTCATATGTGACTCCGAATTAATTGGTCTGCAAACCGAGATTCATAGAGTTCGGGGGCTTGATTAAGCGAGGGGAAGGTGTTAGGCACCCCCCGACTTCCGTGAAACACGGTTACCGCAATCTTGATACTTTCCTATCCTTTAATTCATGAAATGTGTGTGCTTGCGCGCGTGTGTGTGTGTGTGCCTATGTGAATGTTGCGGTGAGTTTGTATGAAAGAAATTCTTTTGGGTGTTTTATGAAAGAGACGTGTTTTATTTTGGAGAGTGCTTTAGAATGTCCTTTCCTTTAATACGAGAAAGCCTTGTTTCTTTATGGGAAAGGGTTGATTTTAAATGGCAAAAAGTTATGAGATTTTTATTAAGTGTTGTTTTTGGTTAAAACATGAATTTGTTAAACCTTAGCCAAATAGGAATCGAGATTTATACGTTGCTTTCATAATTGATGGGCAATTTCTAGAATCTCTTTCACCCTATGTACCAAGGTTTAGTGAAACGTTTCGTTCATTCATAAAAGTCATTTTTGGTGATGTTTGAAAATGAATTCCTTTGGCCTTCTCGTTTAATAGGAATCGACACTTATTAACACTTCCAATTCTTAGCCTCGTGATGCTAATATCCTACTTTGATTAATTTTAGAAAAAAAATCTTTATCGTTTTGGTTTTGAAATCCTTTGCTTGGCGTTACAAATCAAATTAAACATAAACACGCGTCGGGGCTATTCATGGGCATGTAAGCCATCAAAACATCCCCGAACGCCGACAATCACATGTTCCACTACTACGGGGCCTTAAACCCGATTCTCGCCTTGACGTCGTTTTAAGGCCCAACAGTTACATATTACAAAAAACGAGCACCTTGAATCTATACATACATCAAAACGTCCATTATCGGATTTGAACCACGGGGTCGCATTCCTAGGCTCACATGAGATTATGACATGCCCACAAAATGAATACTACACAATTAACTAACCCGGATTTATCTAACACACCATGATATCCGAAGATGACAATCTAAATAAATTACATCCAATGAACCACCATAAACAAGCTAGAAATTTCATAAATCGGATATCCTCGGGTTATTAGGAAGAATTTTGTTCCGATGGAACCCTCACCAATAATCCCTAATCCATGATTATTCAACAAGATACGTGAAAGTCACATCTAATTTACTCAATCAATATGACATGAATTGCTAGAACAAATAGAAATTTTCACCTTGCAATTGATCTCAAATGGATGTGAACTTGTGTATTTGAATAGGATAAGGAGTGTATTTGATACAATCAAAATCAAAAGAATAAAATTCCTCTCTTTTCTCTCTCTTTTCTTCCTATTGAATGCAAAATTTCTCTCTTTTTCCTCTCAATTTTCGTGCTCTCTTTGCTGCTGAAATCTCCTCCTTCTTCCCAAACTTTCAACTTGCTCAACTCCCTGTATGCTGCATGAAACTGGGCTGAAATAGGCTGGCCAGAGCCAGCCGTCTGCCTTCCACTCACCCCGATTTCGAGTTCCGTGTTTCGAGTTCCGTGTTTTCAAAAGGCGCACTATTTGGCCGCAGATCAATCCGCGGCTGGACGGTTTGACTTTCTCGTTTTCTGTGCCACGCCTCGATTTTCGTGTCGTAACGTCGGTTTTCGCTGACAGGCTCGTATTCGGCAGTCTGGGAATTTCCGGGAGACGTGCCACCTCATTCGGGGATGTCTGTCTCGGATGGCCTTATTGTCACGTCAGCTTTGATCGCCAATCACTTCGGTGGTGTCGGGCGCTCGTACTTGGGCCCACCCCCTTGCTCCTGCAAGCCGGTTCAATTGACGATTTTGCCCTCTTGTCATGGTTAGTACAAGGAATGCAAAAATTGGGTGTCTACAGCTGCCCCTCTTTATCATGTTCATGCAATGTTTAATGAAATGAACAGGATAAAGAATAGACACTCGATGCATGAATGACAGTGCATAAGGATGACAATGCATACATGATGCAACACATATGATTTATGATGCCACGTAAGATGCAATTGATGCAAATCATTTAGAAAAGGGTGTCGAGGCTGATGATCGTCTCGTCGGGGCCGGTTATCGTCGCCGGTCACCCATTTCGTAACCCCCGGTTATCGTCGCCGGTTGGTTATCTTTGTCGGATCCGGTTTTCGTCGCCGGACATCCATCTCGTAATCGCCGGTTATCGTCGCCGGTCGATTGTCTCGACGGGGCCGGTTATCGTCGCCGGTCACCCATCTCGTAACCCCCGGTTATCGTCGCCGGTTGGTTATCTTGTCGGAGCCGGTTTTCGTCGCCGGACATCCATCTCGTAATCGCCGGTTTTCGTCGCGGTCGATTGTCTTGTCGGGGCCGGTTATCGTCGCCGGTCGCCCATCTCGTATCCCCCGGTTATCGTCGTCGGTTGGTTATCTTGTCGGAGCCAGTTTTCGTCGCCGGACATCCATCTCGTAATCGCTGGCTATCGTCGCCGGTCGATTGTCTTGTCGGGGCCGGTTATCGTCGCCGGTCACCCATCTCGTAACCCCCGGTTATCGTCGCCGGTTGGTTCTCTTGTCGAGGCCGGTTTTCATCGCCGGACATCCATCTCGTAATCGCCGGTTATCGTCGCCGATCGATTGTCTTGTCGGGGCCGGTTATCGTCGCCGGTCACCCATCTCGTAACCCCCGGTTATCGTTGCCGGTTGGTTATCTTGTCGGGGCCGGTTATCGTCGCCGGTCACCCATCTCGTAACCCCCGGTTATCGTTGTCGGTTGGTTATTTGGTGAGTGCCGGGTCTCGTCCTCGATCACTCGGTCGTCTTGGGAAGTCTTGTTCAACATCCGATTCATCAAAATCTCGTATTTTATTATCTCATTATTAGTCAAATGGGCTTTAGGATCGGTTAAACCTGCATTGGACCAAGGGGGACCCACTGGGGCCAGCCGCAGATTGATCTGCGGCCAGCCGCAGATTGATCTGCGGCCAAGATCGGGCATAAGGGCGGCTTGCCGCTTCCCAGATCTGTCACTTTCATTCGTACCCCCACGCAATTTTTCAGACCTTTTCACGCCCCTTTGCCAATTTTTCCAACCTTTCTGCAAAAACTGCTCCGGTAGGATTGATCTACGCGCTACAAGTAACACTTTGACCATTCACTTTTCAATTTCGCCAATGTTTTGTTATACATTTGGCTATTTGCATGTTTAGAGATAAAAATATATGCTTTACAATGCTATGCTACGTATTATCATATATACATGCTATGTATCAACTGTGTGAGTCCTATTTTATGTTCATGATGCGGTCCCACATACTGTTATTCCTTTTCTGCAAGAAAAATCATGCATTATGGTACTTTACATGCTGTAATTACACATATGAATGTAATTTTGATCTGTTTGAGGCTTGGATTGATTGAAAACATGTTTGGCTTACGCCTGGGATGTCCATTTTACAAACGGAACTATGCCGATTTTTTATTTTTTTTTGAACATACCATAAACATGCATCATATTGCATTAATTTATATGATGAGGGTAGGAATTTAGGATATTCGTGACATAATTCGAAAGGAAACTTACCTTCCTCTTTGCCTGTTCTGTTCCAGCTATGGATCCCGATGCTCCTAGTAGCTCTTCGGCATCACGGACCTCGGGTGTTCGCCGTCGTAGGGCTGCACCTGCCCCTGTTCCCCCTCGGACCCGTCGGGCTCGCCGCTTGGCGGAGGCTGTCATCCGTCCCGATCATCCGGACGTTGAGGAGGTTGTTCCTCCGGAGGTCGCGACAGAGGGGCCATCCTCCAGCACACCGGCTTCATCTCCTCATCCTGCTCCCTCTGGCGCCCCTGTGCAGATCCCCGACCTATTGGGTCGGGATCTCAGTCGTCACCTCTCAGCATCTCTCGTGGCTAACGAGGTATATTCAAATTTATTACTTCATTCTCAATTTCTCAATTCTCCTTTTATCTGGACTGACCCATTGGTGATTGTCCCAGGTGCCCGAGTTTACTCAGCCGAGGGGTAACTGGTTCAACATCTACTCCCTCTACACGGCTTTACACAGCGACTACCGGGCGATGGTGGATTCTTGGGGCTTTCGTCACTTCTTCACTATCATTCCCCGGCAGTGCCCCTGGGGTTACATGAGGGCTTTGTCCGAGAGATGGTTTCACCAGACCCAGTCCCTTCACCTTCTGGACTGTGAGGTTGTGCTGACCCCCTGGGACTGGAGATACATTACGGGCATAGAGTTTACCGGGTCCCGCGTTCCTCTAGATCTTGACATCACTCCTGCGGAGGTCCGGGCTTTATTGGGCTTCGCTGCTGAGGACCGGGTCTTTAAGGCCCGTAGTATTCGGTCTGGTGCCTTGGCTGTTGATGCTGTCGGGGGTCTGTACGCACTGCCTATTCCAGCGGATCAGGGCACCCGGGACATTCTACTCCGACGTCTGTTCCTGACCATCATGAGGGGTTGTTTCCTAGGGAACAACTCCTCCACCATTCATTTCAGCGTCGTGGGAGCGGTCAGAGACGTGGACCGCATCAGTGACTATGACTGGGGGTCATTCACCTTTGCCTATTTCCTCCACGGTATGCGTCTACGCTCGGAGGGCCAGACAGATGCTTGGCTCAGATTTTATCACTTCCTGCTGGTGAGGTTTTCTTCCTTTTTCTTATTGTATTTCCCGTCATTTCATTTCTCATTTCTGCTTTGGTTGGTTACTTATGCTCTGCCTTATTCTGTTCAACAGTTCTGGGCCTACGAGCGTCTTCCTTGTCTGAGGCCCGTCACCACCCTCGGCTTGGACACCTATCCTCGGGGTCGGCGATGGCATCACAGCACCCTGGAGGAGGTCCAGGTATCTGGCAGCTTTGCACACTGCCGCATCCAGCTGGAGCTGATCACGGCTGCAGGGGTCGTCTGGAGGCCTTATCTTTCTGAGCATCTGGATGTGGGGTTTATAGATGGGCATCCTACCGGCCCGGAGTTTGCACTTTCCACCCGTCGCCTCATTTTGCAGAGTGTTGGAGGATGGGTGATGTACCTGGGGGAGCGCGCATTCAGATGCGTTACTGGAGAGATCCGCATCCCGCATTCCCTTCCTTTCACTACTTCCTGGCCGCTGGATTCTCAGCCTTCAGAGATCATGCTTGCAGGGGAGGACGACCAGATGCTTTCGACGGGTCCCAGTACCAGTGATGCCTTCCGTACTTGGTGGGTGCCCCGCACCATCGGTCCTCAGACCCGGGCCACATTCTTCCTCGGGGATATGGTCCCCGGCTCGGTGATGATGACTGACTGGGCAGCCTGCGTTCGGACTCCCACTCATGCCGAGCAGATCGCCACTTTGACCCGCCAGGTGGACCAGTTGTCTCTATATCTTCGGGTGCTGGGCCGGACTCCAGAGGATGCTTATGCCTATGATCCTGACGGTGCGGGTTATGATGCGGGCCCGAGCTCATCTGATGCCACAGCCGGCCAAACCGTATATCCCCGATATGAACTTCGGGCCCTCGACTTCGGCGACTCCAGGGGACCAGTTTGAGGATCCCGCCTTCATAGACGAGATTGATTTTATTTAGATCAGGATAGGATAGGGCTTTTGTACCTGCACCTGTTTAGATTTATTTTTCGCTTTAGGCACTATGTACTGAACTTATTTACTTCATTTATGCACAGCTTTTTACCTTTTTATATCTATGAAATTTATTTGCTTTACTATTAACTGTATGATGCATGCTTTTCTTATTTATGGATAGAGAATGACCCCTGTACAGTCTTTTGATACTTTTCTTTCACAGATGTCGTCCACAGGTGTCGTGATACGTTTGGATTCCATTCCTCCCACAGGGTTGGTCGGCAGTCTCCTCCGTTGGTTGGACAGTTTATCGCCGGCCGACAGGGTTATCACCGATGGCCTTTTGGGACATTCTTGGTCCTTGTTATCCTTTCAGGTGCCAGCGGGCTTTGTGGAGGGGATTCTGAGCTATTGGGCCCCTGCCCGTCAGGTATTCAGGTTAGGGACAGTAGAGCTGACCCCCACTCTCGAGGAGTATGCTCGCTTCACCGGCCTGCCTTTGGATAGACCTTGTGCCCGGGTCACAGCTGGTTCCATGCGCCGTCAGTTCTTGACCTTCACTGGGTTGCGGAGGACAGCCTTGTTACCAGTGATCACATCAGACCATATGGTTCCCCTTCAGTTCTTAATTGACCGATTTGGTTCACCTGACGGTTTTCGTCTTTTCTTCGGTGATTTTTCCGTGTTCGAGGAGCGCTGGGGTGCTCTGAGAGTGGACGTTCTGATGGCCTGTGTCGTCTCAGTTTTGTACTTGCCCGCTGGACCTGATCAGTTGGACATGCGGGTTGTTGCGGCCGCTAGATCCCTTCAGGAGGATCACACCATTCTTCCCATGATATTGGCGGATACCTACATGTCAGCCTCATATTGCCAGTCTTTCCGCGGCAGGGCATTCAGAGGGAGCTCGACTTTGTTGTACGTGTGGTTCATGAGTCATCTCAGTCCCATCGGCCACTTTCGTCGCCAAGGGTTTTGCTTTAGCCATGACATAACCACGCAGTTTTCGTTTCGACCCGTGAGCTGCACTGATGTGGCCTCTTGGACATCATTTTTGTCGGTCATTGAGGATCCCTTTCATTTATTGGTCTATTCGGGTTATTGCTCCTTTATGAGCTTCTTGATTCATGTGCCTGACCTGGATTTCATTCCCATTGCTGGCCTGAGGGGCGTGACTGCTTATCATCCCTTGGCGGTTACAGGGCAGTTTGATCAGACACAGGATTTTCACCCTTTTGCAGGTGCAGTCGCCTACCGATTCCTTATATCATCCCAGACAGAGAGGGATCTACTGCGGGTATACGATCTTTGGTCTCGCAGGATCTCCGCTGAATATAGTGAGGGTCGCCATCTCCAAACATTTGCTTACGTGCAGTGGCTGCGTGGAGACTTGGATCCGGCTGGTTTGAGTCGGCCCGGGGCTCTTGATGACTCTGGAGTGATTTTCCCAGAGGATACCACAGACCGCCCCATCTCAGCTGATTCTGCCCCAAGTTGGGTTACTGAGGATACCCGGCTCCGCCTGGCCCTGATTACCGCTGAGGCCGAGAGGGATGCCGCTCTTGTCGAGAGAGATGATGCCATTCGGGCTAGAGACGCTGCCATTGTTGACAGAGAGACCATTGTAGTCCAGACCAGGGCAGTTGTAAATGCTCATTTTGGGACTGTCAGCCGAGCCACTGCTTTACTAGATCGCATTGATATGATGGGGCAGCAGATTGCGGGTGATGCCGATGCTTCAGACCTATCCACCACCTTGTCCCTCCTGCTTCAGTTAGTTTCAGATTTGTAGATTATTTTATTTCCTGCATAGACTATGTTAGTTTCATCGGTTATCGAAAGAGAAATCTTGTAATAAAATAACTTATATATATAGACATGCATTTGAATTTAGTCATTTTCCCCTTTTGTCGTATCATTGCTTTTCATTGGATCCTCATTTTATCCAGTTGACCACGATTTTGACATTTCGCCTTCTTTCTTTTCTCAAGTCTTGATGGAGATTTGACAGATATTGCCGCACACCTTTTGATTTCATCGGATTGAATCTCAGATTTTGGATAACTGTTTGGTTGGATCAAGGCTATGTCCTTTGGGATGAAGCTGGTTAGGTAGCTGGTTTCGGGAAGGTTTTGAGGGTGTAGGAAGGTTTTATCTGGTTATCGAAAATTGGTTTTGGTTAGGGAAAGGATTATTTTTTTTAAAGGATCGGACCGCGCCATGATGGCTGCCTACGTACCCCCACAAGTTGGGAGATCAGGTCCTACGTAGTTCGCTCCCAAAGGAAAAAGGAAACTGATGATTCAAGCATAGAACCGCTTCACCGAGTCAGAATTGAGGGGTTGTGGAAATACCTCACCATCCATTTCTTGCAATATGAGGGCACCTCCGGATAACACTTTCTTAATCACAAACGGCCCTTCCCAGTTCGGGGCGAACTTCCCCTTGGCTCCGCCTTGACAAGGCATGACTCTTTTCAGCACCAAATCATTTTCTTTGAACTTCCGAGGTCTTATCCTCTTGTCATATGATCAAGAGATCCTTTGTTGATATAACTGACCGTGCCAAACAGCAGCCACCCTTCTTTCATCAATTAGGGCCAATTGGTCGTATCGATTTTGCATCCAATCCTCCTCACTTATCTGAGCATCGATCACTATTCTGAGGGACGCCATTTCAACCTCAACTGGCAGAACGGCCTCCATTCCATACACCAAAGCGTAAGGGGTCGCCCCTGTAGAAGTACGCGTTGACGTTCGGTATGCCAGCAGGGTGAGGGGTAACAGATCCGGCCATCCCCGATGATTAGCAGACATTTTTGCCATGATCTTCTTGATGTTCTTATTTGCAGCCTCCACTGCCCCATTCATCTTAGGACGGTAAATGACGGAATTGAGGTGCTTGATCTTAAACTGGTCACACAGTCCCCTCATGAGGGCGTTGTTTAAATTCTTGGCATTGTCGGAGACCAAAACCTCAGGTTGCCCATATCGGCAAATGACATTATTCTTGATGAAACCGACAATAACCTCCTGAGTTACTTTGGGGAAGGAGGCTGCCTCTACCCACTTGGTGAAATAATCGATCATGACGAAAATGAATCGGTGCCCGTTGCTTGCTTTGGGCTCTATTGGTCCGATTACATCCATTCCCCACATTGAAAATGGCCACGGGGAGGTCATACAGTGCAGTTCATTGGGAGGCATATGGATCACATTACCGTGCGCCTGGAATTGGTAACACCGTTTGACATGATCATCGCAATCGGCTTTCAGCGTTAACCAATAATGCCCTGTCCTCAAGATCTTTTTGGCCAACATCGGTCCACTCATGTGTGGCCCACACACTCCGCCATGGATTTCATTCATAATCTTTTGGGCCTGCGTTTCATCTACGCATTGCAACAGTCCCAACCCAGCATCCCTTTTGTAGAGTGAATCCCCACTCAAGTAAAATTTCATCGCCATCTTTTGAATTCTCATCCTCTCAGTTCGACTCGCCTGGTCGGGAATGGATCTATCTCTCAGATATTCCCTTATATCGTGATACCAAGGCTGCCTCGTCAACACCACCTCGTCTGATAACACTGCCACATGTTCCTCATATGCCGGGGCATTTCGTACGGCTATCTCAATCTGTGGATTGTCTCTTTTCTTGATTACGTGGATTAAGGAAGCCAGAGTTGCCAATGCATCGGCAAAGTCATTCCGTCCCCGGGGAATATGGCGGAAAGCAATATCTTCGAACTCCTGCATCAACTGGGTAACACAACGATGGTATGGAAGTAACCGAAGCTCCTTAGTGTTGTACACCCCGATTGCCTGTCTGATCACCAATTCTGAATCCCCGAACACCGCTAGTCTCTTTACTCCCATGTCGCGGGCCAAGCGAAGTCCCAAGATACATCTCTCGTATTCAGCGGTGTTGTTCGAATTGCTGAATTTCAGCTTAGTGGCCACAGGGTATTGTTCGCCGGTGATAGAGACCAGGACTGCCCCGGCTCCTTCCCCTTCAGCATTCATGGCACCATCAAAATACAGCTTCCAGAACTGTCCCTCGTCATCACATCTGGTGTGTGATACCCAAAATATATCTTCGCCCGGAAGAGGAGTTTCTAACGGCTCCATCCCTCCTGACGGGGTTTCTGCCAACTGATCTGCAATTCCCTGCCCTTTCATGGCCTTCTGGGTCACGTACACCATGTCAAACTGTTGTAAGATTAACTGCCATCTTGATAATCGACAATTCAGCATGGGCCTTTCAAAAATATATTTCAGGGGATCCATTCTTGATATCAGGTACGTCGTATGCCCATGGAGGTAGTGCTGTAATCTCCCCGCAGCCCAGGCCAGAGCACAACAGGTTTTCTCGATGGGAGTGTAATTCTGTTCACATTGGCTAAATCTTTTGCTGAGGTAATAGATGGCCTGCTCTTTACCTGCCTCATTCTTCTGTCCCAGCATACATCCCATTGCGACGACATTGACCGATATATACATAAACAGAGGGATCCCATCCTTCGGGGGTACCAGCACTGGTGCCTCAGTCAGTTGCTTTTTAATGGTCTGAAAAGCCTTCTGACATTGCTCATTCCACTCTTGGGAAGCCCCTTTTCTTAACAGTTTGAAAATGGGCTCACATGTAGTCGTCAAGTGGGATATAAAACGGCTGATGAAGTTTATCCTCCCGAGGAATCCTCTTATCTCTTTCTCTGTGTGAGGCGCCGGCATATCCACAATGGCCTTAATCTTTGCTGGATCCAACTCAATACCCCGATCACTAACCAGGAATCCCAAGAGCTTACCCGACTGCACTCCGAAAGCACACTTGGCTGGATTGAGTTTCAAATTATACTTTCTGAGCCGATCGAATAGCTTTTTGAGATGGGTTACATGATCAGATTCTACCCTCGATTTCACAATAATGTCATCCACGTAGACCTCTATCTCCTTATGCATCATATCGTGGAACAAGGCCATCATGGCTCTCTGATAAGTAGCCCCCGCGTTTGTGAGGCCAAAAGCCAATCGCCTATAGCAGAAAGTGCCCCAGGGGGTGATGAACGCGGTCTTTTCCCGATCTTCCTCCGCCACCATTATCTGATGATATCCCGCGAAGCAATCCACAAAAGAGTACATTTCGTACTAGGCTGTGTTATCTACCAGGATGTGTATGAAAGGCACCGGGAAGTTATCCTTGAGACTGGCCTTGTTTAGATCTCTGTAATCTACACATACCCTCACCTTTCCTCCAGGCTTAGCCACTGGGACTACATTGGACAGCCATTCCGGGTAAGTGGACACCATGATGATTCCCGCCCTGAACTGCTTGATGATCTCTTCCTTTACTTTTAAGCTCCACTCCGGTTTCAACTTTCTTAATTTTTGTTTGACAGGCCTGAAACCCTCCTTGATGGGTAATCGGTGCACCACAATGTCGGTGGACAATCCGATCATATCCTCATGAGACCAGGCAAAGACATCCTCATATTGTTTTAGCAACTCAGTCATTTCGGCCTTTTGGCTGGGGGTGAGGTCCGTCCCTATCTTGAGTTCCTTTGGTTTGTCCGGGGTTCCAATATCAATGGTGACGGTTTGGTCCAAGTTGGGTTTGGGTTTATCCTCGACCCATCCTTTGATCTCATCAGGCGCGTCGTCGTAATCTGTCTCGTCTTGTTCAATGCCCATTAAATCGAAATCCAGCTCAATGTCAAAATCATAATCATCATTCAAATTTGAAAGACCGTTTGTTAGGCAAGGATTACTCAAATTGGTACACCTGACATGAAACAAAATACTTGTCATATATAAATCATTTTTCACGACGATCGCATTTTCAAATAACACGAAGGAACGACATAATTATGCAGAAATAAAACAACAACAAAAATAAACTTCTTCATTCCCCCATCCTCTGGGGTCAACCACCCTGCCGTCTAGTTTTACCCTTGTTTGGATACTACTGGTTTCATGGTCCAGTTGTCGATGGTCAGGTCAGATGAAATGCGCTGGATAAAAGGGGGCTTCACATCTGACACTTCCCCGATGACTACGGATACGTCGCCTGAGTCCTCCTTCCTATCTTCTCCAGGAATAATCAGCCCTGCCCAATCGATGACAGGCACAACTCGTTGGGCTCCCGGTGGTGTGATCATATTCGTCCCCTCCCTACTGCTTGTTGATTGTCCGGGGATATAGCACTTGGTTTCAAACTCTTTTGCGACCTCCTGCAGGAAACCCTCCCTCCGGGCCGATTCATTACGTGCGGGGGTTAACTCTTCATTCCTTGCCCCAATCACAGGATCGCTGATCCCCTGCTCATTGTCAACTTTGGTCACTGGACTACCAGCTAGTCGAATCGGAGTCGCACCCCGACGGTGTCTCCGTGCCGCGCCCACATGGTATCCCAACCCTGCCTTGCCTATCTGCTGTGGTAGGTGGATGGACTCGGTGATTCCCTGACTGCTTCTCCCTAGTCCCTGTCCAGGCTGGAAGTTCATTTTCATCATCTCCCTTGCAACGAAGGTGAGTTCTGGAGAGACCCTAGGTTTCATGGCTGGAGCCCCCAGGCATCTGGATTGGGGAGTGCTAATCTCCAGTGCCTGAAAGCTGGCAGGTGCCGCCGACTCATCCACACTGATCACTGGTAGGCCACTCCTGGGAGGAGAAGGGTCATCACATTCGGCCGAGATTATTACCAGATTCCCATCAATGATTAACTTGATTTGTTGGTGGAGCGTGGAAGGAACTGCCCCGACCATGTGTATCCACGGCCTCCCCAATAACATGTTATAACTGGCTGCAATATCTAGGACCTGGAAAGATATATCAAAAGTACAGGGTCCTATCTCCACCGGCAACTCAATTTCTCCCATTGTATCCCTCCGGGAACCATCGAAAGCTCGCACCACCACATGACTGGCCCGTAGGCGCCCGGTATTGATGTTCATCTTTTGCAATGTACTGAGGGGACAGATATTCAGTGCCGACCCTCCATCAATCAGGACCCCATTCATGATATAACCCGAGGAGATTACCGCAATATGTAGCGGTTTCCGGTGTCCCCTTCCCTCCTTGGGTATGTCCTCATCTGTAAAGGATATTGCATCGCTTTCCAATAGGTGGCCCACCAGCTGACCGAAACCCTCCTCACTAATTTCCTTGGGCACGTATGCCTCCTCTAGGACCTTCGTCAGGGTTTTGCAATGCTCATTGGATGACAACACCAAGTCCATGACTGATGTTAGGGTTGACTCCTCATTTAAAATCTGGATCCCCCTTGCTTCCGGGTGATCCATCCTTTTCAAGAATTCAATGGCCCTTTCCTCGGGAATCTCTTCATTTTTCCTCTTTTGGCTCTCAAGGACTCGCCCGGGAAGATATAAGGGGTTCCCCTTTGTCGTCACAGAAGCACAACTGGCCGCTTCCTCTGGCGTTCCCCCATAATTCCAGGGTACCGTCTTTAGACTACTGATAGGGATTTGCGGCCTTGCCGCATGGATGAGGGGCCTCGGAGCCGTCAACTTGACAGGTCCCTCCGTGCTATTCGTACTTACCCCTATCAACCTGATGGGCGTTCCCCGTGCACTCCCATGATCGTGTATCAGGTTGATCATTTCCTCAATTTTCTGTACATAGTTCAACCTTGGCGGCCCCCCAGCTTCACTTGCCTCTGTCGCATTGACCCCCCCTCCATCATGTCTTGGCAGGGGATTTGCCTTAACATTCGGAGAGTCTGGCTGTTCCACCATAATTTCCCCACTGTCAATCAGGTTTTGGATTCGGTGCTTCAACGTCCAACAGTCTTGTGTATCATGGCCAGGGGAACTGGAGTGGTATGTACATCGCTTGCTCGGGTCAAACCTTCTACCCTTTGGGTCACTCGGGGGTGCCAAACCAACTATCTTCGTTTGGGCTACTAATACCGCTAATACCCGTTCAAGCGGTTCCCCGAGCGGGGTGAATACTCGATTTTGCGAGGCCTCATATCTTCTTCGCCCCTCTGCCCTTGGATCTGTGAAGTTGGGTTGTCGGGATGGCCCTACCCTCTACACCTGTACCGGAAGATGACTTTCTGTTTTTCTGGATGACCCTTGCAGGATGAGGGAAACATCCTCCTCTTTTTTCTTTTGCCCCCTTCGGGAAGTGCTGCCATAGTTTCCATTCTGTATTTGCTCGGCAGCAGTTTCTAAGGCCGTAAAATCCCGGATTTTGCCAGATTTCAAACCCATGTCTACCATCTCCCCATGTTTAATCATTTCAGCAAAGGGTCTTCCAATCCCCGAGATGACTCGCTCATAATACGGTGACTCTTGAATGTCTACAAAAGTCATCACCATCTCTGATTCGCTCATCGGGGGGTTCACCTGTGCGACCATGCCCCTCCATCGTTGCGCATATTCCCTAAAGGATTCCCTAGGTTGCTTCTTAACTTTTGTCATTTGGTACCTGTCAGGGGCCATCTGGGCCTGAAAGCTGTATTGGGTTAAGAAGGTATGGGCCAATTCCTCCCAGTTGTGGATTCGGGCATTGTCAAGGCGGGCATACCAGATCCTCGCCTCCCCTGTTAAGCTTTTCTGGAATAGCTGCATCCTCAACCCCTCGTCCTCGGCATAAGACCCGAGTTCTCCAATGTATATTTTCAAGTGCGTGAAGGGGTCTCCTTTTCCATTGTATTTTTCAAACTCGGGGACCTTGAACTTTTTTGGATATCTGGTTCCGGGGAAGATACACAGATCCGAGTAATTAACCCTACCCAGGGAGCCTATGCCTCGTAGAGATTGGATGGTCTCCTCCATGTGTTTCATTTTTTTCCGAAAGTCGTCAGTGTCCCCTTCCTCTGGGATAGTAATCACTGTCCTGTTAGGTATGGGAACGGCCCTTGGAATGACTGGCTCGTCCTTGAGTTGGGGTTGGTCATCCTTACACATGTTTGCGACATTTTTAGGAGGATTCTGGTCACCCCCGGGTGGTGGAATATTATGCGGTTCCTGGTTCGACGGGTCCTGTCTGATTAAGAACTGTTCCTTTAGCATTGTGGCCATTTCCATCATCTGCTTTTTAAAATCATCAAACTCTTCCCGAGAGATGGAACTATGATTGGGAAGATCAGCCATTTCAGAGGTAGAGACCTGGGCTTTCCTAGACTGCAAACGGGTTTGAGGAGCAATCCTGCGAAACAACGGTTCGAAGTTTAGTCCCGGGTAATGAAAGGATATGGATGCATGCTAAAGCTGGAACTTTTGTGTTTTGGGTTTTTTAATCTTTTTCTGCAAAACAGCATGTTAGTAGTCCCTTATTGCAATAATAAATGCCATCATAACTTATTATGCTTCCCCAGTTGTTCCCTGCAAAACGCAGCGGTTAGTAATCTTTTGACAGAAAGGGATATATGAATGGGACCATGACATTTATACACATGAATGTAAGAGGGCATGAAGAGACTTTCCCTGCGCAGGGTTAATCTGAGGCTGACCTACCCTAGGGTAACTCTCACGGGCTTTTCGGCATGAAGGTCCCCAAATCTTCGCAATCTACTCGTCTGAGCCCTTTCGATTGGAGCGGATTTGGGTGGTGCGTTTCCTGAGCCATCTCCGGGGAGCAGCCCCTTCGAGTCCAGTAATAAGCAACCGACAGGTTCGCCTCAGGAGGAGGTACTCTCTCAACATACATTCACATTCATCGTCCTCACCGTATGCAAATGATTACTTAAAAGTAAAGCAATTCCATTCAAATCATTCATTTATTCGACAAAACACATATTCACACAACAAAAGTAAAAAATCAAAATATCGCACACACACACATTTTATGAATTTTAAAAGGATAGGATAACATCAAGATTTGAACGCGGCTTAAGCCCTCTAATGTCCCCAGCAGAGTCGCCAGCTGTCGACGCCGGGTTTTTCTTCACGTGTCCCTTTTAGTCTTTTCCAATTTTAGCCTCTTGACTTAATGATTTTTGGAAAAGATCGGCATTAATGTCGACGGGGTTTTTTGAAAGATCGTTATTATGATGAGCCAATTAACCAGAGTCGCCAGTTGGTATATTTGAAATGGATGTACCAACTCATCCGAGTTTCTGTTTTTATAAATCGCTGGCTCATATGTGACTCCGAATTAATTGGTCTGCAAACCGAGATTCATAGAGTTCGGGGGCTTGCTTAAGCGAGGGAAAGGTGTTAGGCACCCCCCGACTTCCGTGAAACACGGTTACCGCAATCTTGATACTTTCCTATCCTTTAATTCATGAAATGTGTGTGCTTGCGCGTGTGTGTGTGTGTGTGCCTATGTGAATGTTGCGGTGAGTTTGTATGAAAGAAATTCTTTTGGGTGTTTTATGAAAGAGACGTGTTTTATTTTGGAGAGTGCTTTAGAATGTCCTTTCCTTTAATACGAGAAAGCCTTGTTTCTTTATGGGAAAGGGTTGATTTTAAATGGCAAAAAGTTATGAGATTTTTATTAAGTGTTGTTTTGGTAAAACATGAATTTGTTAAACCTTAGCCAAATAGGAATCGAGATTTATACGTTGCTTTCATAATTGATGGACAATTTCTAGAATCTCTTTCACCCTATGTACCAAGGTTTAGTGAAACGTTTCGTTCATTCATAAAAGTCATTTTTGGTGATGTTTGAAAATGAATTCCTTTGGCCTTCTCGTTTAATAGGAATCGACACTTATTAACACTTCCAATTCTTAGCCTCGTGATGCTAATATCCTACTTTGATTAATTTTAGAAAAAAAATCTTTATCGTTTTGGTTTTGAAATCCTTTGCTTGGCGTTACAAATCAAATTAAACATAAACACGCGTCGGGGCTATTCATGGGCATGTAAGCCATCAAAACATCCCCCGAACGCCGACAATCACATGTTCCACTACTACGGGGCCTTAAACCCGATTCTCGCCTTGACGTCGTTTTAAGGCCCAACAGTTACATATTACAAAAAACGAGCACCTTGAATCTATACATACATCAAAACGTCCATTATCGGATTTGAACTACGGGGTCGCATTCCTAGGCTCACATGAGATTATGACATGCCCACAAAATGAATACTACACAATTAACTAACCCGGATTTATCTAACACACCATGATATCCGAAGATGACAATCTAAATAAATTACATCCAATGAACCACCATAAACAAGCTAGAAATTTCATCAATCGGATATCCTCGGGTTATTAGGAAGAATTTTGTTCCGATGGAACCCTCACCAATAATCCCTAATCCATGATTATTCAACAAGATACATGAAAGTCACATCTAATTTACTCAATCAATATGACATAAATTGCTAGAACAAATAGAAATTTTCACCTTGCAATTGATCTCAAATGGATGTGAACTTGTGTATTTGAATAGGATAAGGAGTGTATTTGATACAATCAAAATCAAAAGAATAAAATTCCTCTCTTTTCTCTCTCTTTTCTTCCTATTGAATGCAAAATTTCTCTCTTTTTCCTCTCAATTTCCGTGCTCTCTTTGCTGCTGAAATCTCCTCCTTCTTCCCAAACTTTCAACTTGCTCAACTCCCTGTATGCTGCACGAAACTGGGCTGAAATAGGCTGGCTGGCCGCCTGCCTTCCACTCACCCCGATTTCGAGTTCCGTGTTTCGAGTTCCGTGTTTTCAAAAGGCGCACTATTTGGCCGCAGATCAATCCGCGGCTGGACGGTTTGACTTTCTCGTTTTCCGTGCCATGCCTCGATTTTCGTGTCGTATTCGGCAGTCTGGGAATTTTCGGGAGACGTGCCACCTCATTCGGGGATGTCTGTCTCGGATGGCCTTATTGTCACGTCAGCTTTGATCGCCAATCACTTCGGTGGTGTCGGGCGCTCGTACTTGGGCCCACCCCCTTGCTCCCGCAAGCCGGTTCAATTGACGATTTTGCCCTCCTGTCATGGTTAGTACAGGGAATGCAAAAATTGGGTGTCTACAATACCCAGTTGGAATTTGTTGAATTTCTTAAAGAAATATTAGACGAATTTTGTCTACAAAGAAAATTCTTGGGAAACATTTGGGTTCGTGCACTATTAAAAATTTTTGCTTTCCATTGCTTTCAAATTTAAAATTGGGGCTTTCCATCGCCTTCAAATTTTGATAAACATTTTTTTTACTTTGTTACTTTTATATATTTTATTTTGAATTAATAATAGAATATTCTTTTATACAATTTAAATGTATACAGACATAGTTATACAGATATAGACCCAAACTGGCATGGTGATTCGATAAGTTTTTTACCTAGAAATAATGATGTGGCACAACTCTTTCCGGAAATTTGGGTTTGTATCGGTAACTTAACAGTGCTTGAGTATCCATATAGGGATGATTAGTATTTTAGGGGCTCAATTATAAAAGGGTAGAAATCTCTTTTCTAAGCTCAATTATATAGGAGAAACTTACACTTCTAAGCTTTAGGAAGCTCTTTTCTTCTAGTTGAATCTTAGGTTAATATATATATATAGGGCAATGATCCATAACATGTATTTGTTATGGATCAAAAATTGGCAAATAACATCTTTACCTTCCGTTACAATTATCAATGGCTCGGATTAAAAAGGGAAGTACGTCGTCTGCTAGTCATTCTAGCGGACTGCCTAAGTGAATTTTTTAGCATAATTTGGCCGATTATACCCCCATATCCCCATATCGCCGGGAATACTGTAAAAAAAGAATGGATTGTCCGCTAGAATTACTAGCGGACTGGAGCTCGCATTCGTCAACTTCTGTAATCACCTTATTCCTTATTCCTTTTATATTTGCAAGACTTTGTTTTGTTTCTTATGCATATTTATGCATGAATTTCCTTTTGGTGATAACACGATCATGATTATTGCATTCATCTTATCCTTTGTGCATATGCATATCTAGTGGAATTGTGATGAGCAATAAGCATCATTTGGAAACTATTACCTTAAACATGAGGTTTCATCATAAACCAAGAAAATGTTTAAGCTCTCTTACGTTACGATTATTACTTCACCAAGGAAGAGCGTTGCAGTTAAATTAGCTTGCCTGACATGCAGATTTTGAGTCTAGGGAATAATTAATGGAATTAATTTTAGTATGAATTCATGCATTAAGCTTGAACTGTTATATTTCCTTGGTGCCTATATCGGTAAACATGATGAGGAACATCTGGCTGAAGAAAAAGAAAAGAAACATACCTTTGATCTTTCTATGCTTCTTTGGCAATTGCATCACCCATTCCGGAAACTTACATTACATGTATCAAGTTGTAGCCTTTTATGCAGCTATACAGTAGAAATATTATTATCTCTTTTTTGTTTTGATAGTGAAAATTATTAGCTCTTTTTTCTGTTTCAATTAGTCGAAATATCTATTTCCCTTTGTTTTTGTTTATAAAAATAAAAAATATTGAGGCACTTCCACTTCTACTTTTATTAACTTTATAGTGCTATAAGGGCATTATTTGTTTGGTAGTTAAGTAGCACTAGCAGGGTTGTTGTGTAAGCACTACTGTAATGATAGTCTGCTAGTCCGCTAGAATTACTAGCGGACCTTTTAAAAATATCTGTTTTTGCTTCGTCTGCTTGTGTTAATTGGGGGCATAATTGTGTCAAAAAATTCACTTAGACAGTCCGCTAGAATGACTAGCGGACAACGTACTTTCCTTTTTAATCCGATCCATTGATAATTGTAACGGAAGGTAAAGATGCTATTTGCCAATTTTTGATCCATAGCAAATACATGTTATGGATCATTTTCCATATATATATATATATATATATACATATATATGTATATATATATATATATATGTGTGTGTATATATATATATATATATACTTACTCTGGTTAGTTAGGCCAGAGTGTGAACGATATCATGATGAAGTGTTCAAGGGGAAACAAACATTTTGGGGGTGCTTTAGACCACATCTTTTGTGTCATTTAATTATAAGTGTTTATTGTGGGCAAATGGATTAACTGATTGTATTGTTCTTTAATAGAGAACCTTTTTATGGGTTGTCAAACTTATAAAATGCAGTAGCTAGCTCAGCTAATCAACACCCTCAAAGCAATAAATGTGTTGCATTCTGACCACTTTGCCTCAATATAATAACCTCATATGCATTTATACATGCCTCACCCTTATTCTATCCTCAACTTTCATCCGTCATTAGTAGTTGTCAATTCGCCTTTTCTTATTCACTAGTACACAGCGCGCTACAACTAGCAGTCCCTTTACTAGTAATGGAAAACGCTAACGCGCTAGCTAGCTACTTATACTTATAGTAATAGCCCCTACTTCATTTATGACACAAATAAGCTCTTTGCGAAAGAATAGCTCTTGGTGGCTCAGGATGTTAATCAATAGGAGAATCTGCTGCATCGAATGTCCTCTTTGAAAGGGAATCATCATAGGCTGTTTGAAGGAGAGACTTGTAAAGACCCTCTATATATGTAGTTGTCTATCTAAGGCGATCGATCTACATCTATATCTTTCCCCATAGCTAGCCCTGGGGCTGTGTCTCCATCTCCTATGTGTGAAATCTAAGGGACTAGTTCCTAAAAGGAACTTAACTAAGGGCACCTGACAAAGAGCAAAAAGTTTATCTCAACTATTTGATTTGAGTCCTAGTACTAAAACACGTAACTTCAGGAGTTTCCCTGAAAGAATAGCAAGGCGCCGAAAGCAGGGAGAGAGGGAGCTCTCACTTAGGGGTTGCTTCCCTTGTGCTGCTTGCAACTCCGATATTTCTGATTAACTTCACTTTTTCCAAGAATTCGTTAACCTTTCTCAATTCAACTACCAATGAAGCTGGGAAGGTGAAAGTCTTAGACTGAAATAGCATTCTTTCTATTTTAAAAAGAAAAGCAAGTTGTTTAATCGCAGGCAGGGGCGGTGAGGCTTGGCTTAGACTCCTTACCTGAGATCAGAGAGCAAATCGAAGATTTCACAGTAGTCGCGAACTTAGAGCCGATCAGGACTGAAAGTTTCAGTCAATCGTATGGGAGATGAAGTCAAGCCAAGAAGGACAGTATCTCGTATTGACCCGAATACGACAGATGCGGAAGTAGGGAAGCCAGAAGTTACTAAAGTTACTAAAGAAGTCGGAGGAAGACAGTCGTTGGACAACTGTATACGATGGTACATTAGTATTCTGGACGACGTCAAGTTGACGGCAGAGAAAGACTCGGCATTCAGGCGAGCCGCCCGGTGGTGTGGTACGCTTTACTATAGTGATAGTTCATCTGGTCTTCGTGGGGACATGGATGATCGCTCTTTCTACAGTTCATTACTCAGCTGGGGTCCGTGTGAAATGGCATATAGGCTAGATCTTTTGCCTTGCCTTTGACTTTGTCCTCCGGGATACACCACAGGTTGTGTTTGAGAGCCGTGTGATGGGTGACTATCCAGCACTGTTCGGAGAGCACTTTTAGTTTGCGTTATGTAGAGCAGATAAAAGTCTACTTTGAAGGCCTCGAAGTCAGGCGCTATTTATGCAATATCCTTAACTAGGAATATAAGAGGATTAGTCAGCCTCACCATCAGTAGTTATTGCAAATGTGAGAGCTAAAGCGAGAGCAGAGAGCACAGGAAAAGGCGCACCAAGGGGTACAACACATAAGGACTTGAGCACAAAAAAGAGTTTCCCTCTTGGGTGAGGCTCACATAATCTTTTTCAAGACTTTCTATCATATAATGTACTTTCTCTATATGACCTTAGTTTGGAAAGAGTTTTTAATATAGACACACCTTCTCGAGTCATTATTCTAATCTACTACTATTTACTTGAGATATATGTATACAGTTATTTGAAGTGTGGACTCATGTAACTGAGTTAATATGTCGTGTTGCTCCTTTGGTTGTATTTGTTAATAATGAGGTTTGTTGTATCCTTCTGTTAGGAGGAAAAATCGATTTATGCTGAACTGGAATATTTTGCCCTTAAAAACGCAAATGTCGTGCTCGTGTTTGACAAAAATTAGTCATAAGGGACAAATTTGCACCAAATTGAAACTTTAGCTGTAAACATTGCGAAAATTATAATATTAAGAAGTACATTACAAATTCATGTAAACATGAGGAGGACAATTTTGTAATTTGCCCTTTGACGGATAAACAAATTAAAGACTAATGAAGATGCTCAAAACATTGCAACTCCTCATAACTCATGCTTCAGCATGCACGTTATTCTAAAAGCACACAATTATCCACAAACCACTCATTCAAGAATGTAAAGCAAATCCACACTTTCACAAACCATATAAAATCCATGCAAAAGACAAAACCCGACTCGACTCAATCTGTATGCTCATAGAGGTATGGGATCAATGAGCAGTGCTTTAATATCATACTGCAACATTTCTTCGGGATGATTGTATCCATCTACAGTCTTGTAGGTTACATGGCACATTCTCATAATGTTGAGATATGGCTTGATGAATTGTATCGAAACTTCTGTTGGCCTCAAGCATTCTTTATTTATGTCCCTCCATGCATCTTCAATCAATCTGAGAAGCTCAGCAATCGCCTCTTCCATTGAAACCCCATACTCTTTGGTGTAGCAATCAAGCGCAGTAGCAACATGTTCTCTTTTGTGGTCATCCTACAAATCATAACAGTTACACATACATATACACATACATAAATAAGTTTTGGATTGGTTATACAAATCATAATCAGCTAGATCTTGTCTTGTCTATAAATTAAGCACGGGTTTGAAGCTGGCATCCAAACAGTAAATTAACTGATTTGTTATATTGGTAATGGTTGCAAAATTAAATTTTGGAAAGATTGGTGGTGCAGTGACTGCAGTTTAAAGGAAAATTTTCCATGATTATTTCTCATATCAAATGCAACAATTACTGAACTTTTGAGAAAAGAGCAGCAAGAAGTAAGTTGGGACTTGAAATTTAGAAGTCTTTTTGAGTGGGAAAAAGAGGAGATGGCCAATTTATTAGTTATGCTGCAGGATGTTTCACTTCAAGAATGTAGAGAGGATACGTTGATATGGATCCATGGGAAAGATGGAGTCTTTACAGTTAAGAGGTGTTGTGAAAGGAAATACCAATGAAGATTCAGGCATTCTTATGGCTGGCCTTACATGATGCAATTGCAACAAAAAGCTTTTTGTTTAAGAGGAAAATCTTATTTGACAGAAGTAAAATTTTTTGTCTCTGGTGTGGTACTACTGAAGAAGATAAGAATCACATTCTTGTCCAATGTTTTTGGGCATGGAAAATTTGGATGTCAATCTTTGAGTGGTGGAATATAAACTGGGTTTTACCTGGTTCAGTTGAAGGAATCCTGAGGTCTTGTAATTTTTGGAGGAAGAAGAAACTTTATAAATGGTGGAGAATAATCATAGCATTTACCTTGTGGGGCATTTGGGAGGCTAGAAATTATGTAGTGTTCAATAAAGAAGTTATATGCTGGAAAAAGGTAGTGACAAAGGTAAAACAGAGGAGCTTGGAATGGCTGCTAGCAAATGTGAAGAAATATTGCATAAATAGTCATAAATGGCTTTATGAACCATGGATGTTGGCAAAGGAAGAATGAATTATATGTTGAGGAGTGCTGCAGGTGGCATCTTTGTTGTGCTTTGTGCTTGTTTCTAGTGTTATTTTTGTTTCAACCGTATGCTATTGCATATGAAGGTTGTTTGGGGTATCATATTGGGGTGTGGTTGTTTTCTTTCTAGAGGGAGTTTTTCAGGAGTACCTTGATTACAAAGTAAGGACATATACCATTTTTTTTAATTGTTTTATTTTGCAAGGGCTTAAATGATATGGTGAGTGGGTGCGTGTGTGAGCTTGAGTTGAGGGTTTTTTTTACTAGTTTTTTGTATATTTTTTTTTTGGGTAAGGTTTTCGTTAACTGATCTTCTTTTTCCCTTTTGTTGGGGGTGCGTTTTATGTCAATAATTTGGGGTGTTCATGTTCCTTTTCTTGGAGGGAGTTGTTTAAAGGAGTTTTCTTTTCGGTAGATAAGAGAGAGAGATGGAATTTGCTTCATTAGTTATGGGTTTTTTTGCTAGAAGTGTAACACCCCAATTTCACATCGAAAGATTAAAAAAAATTTATCTGTATATAAGCAATGTTCGAAAAAGCTAAAAGCGGTACGAGGCGTTTTTCTCCGGTCGAGGCGAGGCGTAAGCCTCAAGGCGGAACAAGGCGTAAGCCTCAATTTGAAAACATAAAAGTCCCCAAAAAATTATAAAAAGATGCTAATAAAATCATAACATAATCCATCACCTTAATGTATCATTACAAAACATCAAAACAACATAATATCATGTACATATTATATATTATGTATTAGTACATTATACATATATTGTTAATTGTATCATATATATAAATTTATAAATATAAATATAAATAAATAAATTATATATATAATATAAATTATTATATTATAATATAATAATTTATAATAATATAAATTATTATAGTATAATATAAATTAATATATACGAACTGTGAACATATTATATATTATGTATCACTATATCAGTACCTATATAATATATTGTACATATATTGTATCACACTGTTAGTACATATATTATATATATGAACATCTTATATATTATAATAATATAAATTAATATAAATTAATAATATAATAATATAATATAAATATATTATTATAATATAATATTTATAATATTATTATTATATAATAATATTTATATTATTTATTATTATAATATAAATTATTATTATTATTATTATTATTATTAATATATATATATATATATATATATATATATATATAATATATATATATATACACACACACACCTCAGCGGCTCAGCCAGCAGAAGGTCTTCTAAGAAAGAAAAGGCCAACTGACCAGCAGAAGGAGGAAAAAAAAAATAGAAGACGTACCTGCGAGTCTGCGACTTCTTCTTCTCACTTCGGCTGCGACTTCTTCAGCTCTTCTCACTTCGATCTTCTTCTCACTTCGCAGGCGACTAGGCGAGAGTTAGAGTTCGACTTCGACTCCGATCTTCTTCTTCTCGCTTCTCAGTCACTTCTTCTCACTTCTCTACTTCTGTACAAGGCTGCGAAGTCGTTTGAGTCTAGGGCTTTCAGTTCCTTTAATTGGCTGCGACGTCGTTTCTTTTTTTTTTTAACCCAGATCGAATTTGGGCCATTTATTAATCAAGGCTTACGCCTTGAGGCGACTCGCGACAAGGCGCACGCTTCAACCGAATGAGGCCCTAGCCTCTGTTTTTCCCCCTGGGGCGTAAGCCTCGCCACAGCTTCACACCGCCGCGCTACAAGGCGCGCCTCAAGGCGCGCCTCAAGGCGCACGCCTCAAGGCGCACGCCTCAAGGCGCACGCCTCAGTCGCTACTTCAAACAATGTATATAAGAAATTAAGTTACTAACAATAGTACCTTCAATCATGACCTTTTGGGTGAGCCTGTGGTGGGCTAAGATGACCCAAGAAGATACTATTGAGCTATTGTTTAAGGTCTTATTTGGATGGATTTGATTCGATTCGGACTTAGAATTTGACTTGAGATTTTTTTCGGACTCGAGATTTGACCCGAGTTGTTATATATGGTATCAGAGCAGACTCTCGAAAGTTTGGATCGGATCATCCGATCAAGTTGCTGGAGGTGGGGACACGAAGGTTGGTGGTATTATCCCACAATGGAGAGAGGTCCGGAGATGTGGACCGTGAAGTTTGTAACAGTCCCACAGCGAAAAATATGTGAAAATTTTGTCTGTATATAAGGAATTAAGTTACTAACAATAGTACTTTCAGTCATGACATTTTGGGTGAGCTTGTGATGGGCTAAGATGACCCAAGAAAATACTATTGAGCTAGTGTTTAAGGCCTTATTGTGATTCGATTCGGACTTGGGATTTCACCCGATATTTGTTTCGGACTCGGGATTTGACCCGGGTTCTTACAAGAAGAGTGGGAGGGTGAGGTTTGGTGAGGGAGTTCATTTCTGGTGTATTGAATTGTGGAAAGGACTTTTGATTTGGCTGTAACAAAATCTCAGCGGTTGGGGATGAGTTCTTAGTAGATCAAGAATTTCGAGTTGCTGCTAGAATGAGTTACTGTGATGTTGTTCTATGTGCTTGATATATACTAGTAGGAACAGAAGAAGAATAGTAAGTAAATGCAGATTATATGGTGCCATTGATGCAATGATTTTTTTAGTCTTCTTTATATTGTTATGGAACAAAAGATACTATTGTTGAAGGCATGGAGAGTTGTTTTGGGAATTAATTTACTCCTCTATAGCTTTGTTGGTTTGAAAGTATTAAAGGGTTATCATATGAGAGCAGAAATACTTTTGAGTGTTTTATGAAGTCATCAATGAAATTGGCATGTACTGAAACTGTAGACTACCAATGGAAATTGTGGTTGAATTTGTGTAATGTATTTCTAGTTCAGCAGGTAGTGCAATGAATTTGTAGAAATCTGGGGAGAATTATTAGAAGAATGGGTTTGGTAATTCAGGGATACATGGTACGCTATTCCGCATGTTCTTTATCCAAGAGAAAGATTCGAATATAGAAAATTCTGATTTTGTGACTTTGGGACGATTTGGGAAGTGCCAAGCAACGGATTTGATGGTATTTGCTCAGCTCAAGGGAAAGGATCAATAATACTCAAACTTTGGAAGCAAGTTTGGCAATGGAGTTGGAAAATATGAACCGTGTTCATGTTAACTATTTCGGTAAGGCCTTGTAAAAATATCAAAAATTTCTTATGAAAATAACAATTTCCTTTATTTATTATCTAAAGCACAAAAACAAAAATAATAAGTTGTTATCTTACTAGCTAATTGTGGCATGATCATAAAATTATGATGACAGATTTAAGTCTATTGTGTCATTTTATATTACCACCAATAAAAAAGACACTTTTTGCGAAACATATAAAAAAATTTGACAAATGATATTATTTTTGTGGAGCAAAGAGAATACTCCCACGGTTACTTTTCATTTGTCTTTTTAGAGAAAGAAATTTATTATTTCTTATTTACCGTTTGTAATTTTAAAAAAGTATTTTCGATTTAGATTCTCATATTATCCTTAAACATTAAATTTTAATTTGTTTATGTTTCATCTTTCTAATAAACTTTAGAATAGTAATATTAAAATCTTATACACAATTTAATGAATTAGACAAAATATTAATTATGTTTCTTAATTAATTAATGTCAAAAGTAGATTATCTCTAATGTGAAATTGTAAACGATAAAATAAAATAATTATATCTTAGTTCATTCTTTATATCCTTATATTCTATATCTTCATGTGTCGTTATTTAATATTATTTTAAATTTATATACATATATAACAACACCTAATTCAAAAGAACAGAGAGTACCTCATAGTCGACCATGTCATTAGTTAGCCGCCCAATTGTGGCTGTGGCAACAAGACATTTTGGACTTTGTAATGCCCACTCAAATATCTGAGGAGCAGCATCGTCCATTCCCATAAGAGACGATATTCCCATCATTCCGATGCCTATCGAAGGTAAGGCGTTGGCACAATACTCTTGGAATGTTGCAACATATTTTTTTTCACGCCACTTCGCTTCTAAATGATAACACCTCATTGTTTGCTTGACCTGGTCATAAGTTATAACACAAAATTTATGAGTTTTGAAGGTAAAAAAAATAAAATGTAAAACTTAAATTATGATAAAAAATAAAATAAAAAACAATTGTAAGTTTTCTTTCATGTTGTTAGTGTGTTTATAAAAGAAAAGAAAACTTAAGTTTAAATTTATTTTTTATATTGATTTTATTTGTGCTTATAATGTAAAGGGACTTATAATATATAATTAATTATTACAAGAAAAAAAGCTTAATTCCGACGGAATTATCTTCGACGGAATTAATTTCATCGAAATTACGTTATTTCCAATGGAATAATTCGTCGAAATTAATTCCGTGGTAAGTAGATTAATTCTGACGGAATTCCGTCGGAAATGGATACCATCCCTTGGCGCCAATATTCCCTCCAGCGCCAACTCAATCTTCGACGGAAGCATATATATTTCCGATGGAAGTTCCGACGAAAATAAAATAATTCCGAGGGATTTATTTTCGACGGAAATTCTCGGAAATAACTTATAAAACCTAAAAATTCAATCGCCGCTTCTGCACATTTTCTTTCTCTCATCTCTCTCACTCTCACTCCGCCTCGCCACTGCTCATCTCTCTCATTTCTCTTAGTCTCACTCCACCTGCTCCTACCCCGCTGCTCTCTCTAGTCTATCTCATTGTCGCCGTTGCCGCCGATCCCCACCTCCGTCACCTCCCGACTACACCTCCTTCTCCTCCTTTAGCTCCATTGCAAACTAAGTTCTAAGGTTAGTGGTTTATTTTTATATTTCGGGTTAATTTTTTTCCTAAAAAATATGTTTAATTTCCTGCCCTATATTGTGCATCTTGCTAAAAAATGGGTTTGAAATTACTCCTGATATATCCATTGTTGCTGAAATTGCTAAAATTGGAACTTAATTTGAATTGTTGCTAAAATTGGAACTTAATTTGAATTGTTGTTGAAATTGGGATTATTTGTGTTCTGCAAATTGTGTTGCTGAAATTGGGATTATTTGTGTTCTACAAATTGTTCTGCAAATTGGGATTAATTGTTGTGCACATTGGGATTAATATTAGTGTATTGGAAATTCACATCCTTTGGGTTTATTTTGTGCAGTTTCAACTTCTGTTAGTGTATTAAATATGATAATTGCTTAAATTTGCTTTCCTTTATGCAATTGCAGCTTATTTGTATGTTGTTGTAGTGGTAATTTGTTATATGTATAACATATATTTATAATTATTTCCGACGGAATTTTCCGTTATAGAAGGTGATAAATAAATCAATATTTAACTATAAAAGATAATTAGCATTTAGTTTGCCACTAAAATAAACAAAACTACAAAACTAAGTAGCATTTACTTAGTTGACTATCACTAAAATAAAAACAATTATAATAAATATAATATACATAAATATTATAATAAATATAATGTAAGAAAAAAATGATAAAAATAATATAATATAAAAACTAAGTAGCATTTACTTAGTTTGGTACTCCAAAAACGAAACAAAATAAAATGGCTAGGGATGTATAAATGAAAAAATAGTCTAATTTAATAAAACTTAAAATATAATATAATAAAACATTAAAATAAATAAAAATTAATAAATTTGAAAGATATTGTAATATTATATAATATAATATTAAAAACTAAGGAATACAATATAATATAATAACCTAATAAATAAAATAAAAATAAAAATAATTAATATAATATAATATAATGCAAAATAAATAAAATGAAATAAATTAACTAAAAATAAATAAAATAAATTAACTTAAATTAAATTAAATAGTTTAATATTATATAATATAATACAAAATAAATAAATAAATAAATAAATTAACTAAAATTAAATAATATAATATAATACAAAATAAAATAAAATAAAACAAATTAATTAAACTAAATAAATTAAATTAAGAGAATTAAATTAAATAATATAATATAATACAAAATAAATAAATAAAATTTAATTAAATAAAATGAAAAAATAATAATTAAAATAAATAGATTAATTAAATTAAATTAAATAATATAATATAATAATTAAATAAATAAAATGAAATAAATTAATTAAAATAAATTAACTTAATTAGATAAATTAAATTAAATTAAATTTCATTATATTAAATAATTAAAATAAATTAAAAAATTAAAATTAAAATAAATTAAAATAAAATAAAGTATTATAATATAATATACTACTTGGAACTAAGTAGCATTTACTTAGTTCCACTGCTCCATAAATTTTTGTCCATATACTATAATATATTCAAATAATAGTTCTCATAAATTACGTACGTAGCATTTACTTAGTTTTTCATTGATAAAATAAACTAAGTATCATTTGTTTAGTTTGCCACAAATAAAATAAATTGCATATATACATGTGCATGTAGTATAGCTTGGAGCTTAGAAACCCGTTTGACATTCATTCATTAGGAGTGAATGTCGAATAGTCCCCAGTCTGAGATTATTACTGGATGTTATGTCTCTCATTTAGGCCGACCTGTGCCAACGGCTAAGTATGTTTTTTTAGCATTTTTCGCCTGCTTTCTCTACATGTTTTCGAGTGCATACTTAGATTAAGTTATCTTAATCTATTTCGTGTACTTGAAGACCATGGGGAGATGCTGCCGAAATTTTCTTGAAACAGAAGAAATGTGCTCAAGGTGTTGGCACTAGTGAGGAAACGCATCTAGGAACGAGATAGAAGTATAACCCCTGTACAGTGGAGATACTGGTATATAGAATTCATGCATGGACCACATACATGCATATCCCTGCTCTGATTGTGTCTTTTGTTCAATTAAATATGTTAGCCGACCGGAGTTAGATGTACCGTAGGATACCGTTTGATGGGAGGGGATTAGTTGATGCGTACCGTGATGGGGTGTGCAATTTTTTGACCAAAGTAATAGAACATGCTGATGATTCGAACGGAAAGATGAGATGTCCGTGTCTCAAGCGTAAAAATTTAATTTGGAAGAAAGCTGACGAAATTAAATTTGACTTATTTTCACGTGGGTTTGTAGATGGGTATTCTATATGGATTCATCACGGGGAATCAGCTGAGTTGAGGGACCTGACCGACAGTGTAGACCAACCAGTTCACGGGGATTTATACGCTGATAACTATGATGTCGTGGAGATGTTGGTCGATACTTATGGAACAATATTGACTAGACTGAAAAAGAACATTCGTCAAGTAGTGCTCAGCAAGAGCTAAATGATACAGTTGCTGCCTTTTACAAGATGTTATCTGAATCGGGGATCCCATTGTATCATAGAAACGATAAGCACACTAGGCTATTTGCAGTGACGAAGCTCTTACACTTTAAGAATGAGCATGACTGAAGTGAGAGAGATTTCAATGATTTGCTTGCTCTTATCAGCTAGTTCTTACCTAAGGATCGTTCTCTGCCCGCCAATTACTATAAAGTGAAAAAGAAGGTAAATGGGTTGAATCTGGGGTATGAGAAGATCGATGCTTATGAGCAGGATTGCATGGTATACTATGGGGAGGACAGAGATAAGGTGTAGTGTAATATCTGCAACTTGCCTTGGTACAAGACGACAAAACATGGGGGAAAGAGAAGCATGTGCCTAAGAAGATCTTACGGTACTTTTCTCTTGCGTTGAGGCTGCAACGTTTATTTATGTCGTCCCACACTACTGAGCATATGAGTTGGCATAGAACAAAGGACGTCGTGCCTGGTCAGCTGACTCACCCTACAGATGGAGATGAATGGAAGAAGTTTGATGAAAGTTTTCCACAATTTGTTGTGGAAGTTAGGAATGTCAGGTTTAACATGGCTACAGATGACTTTTGCCCATTTAATAATTTTAGCCAGCCCTATTCTGTTTGGCCAGTAATCATGGTAGCTTATAATCTTTCACCGGCAATGTGCATGAGAAATTTGTATCTGTTCTTGACTTTACTCATATCGGGGGATAAGAGTCCTACAAAAGACATAAACGTATACCCCAGGCCGTTAGTCGATGAACTTAAGATGTTGTGGGAGACGGGTGTTTAGACTTATGATAAATCGGTCAAGCAAAATTTTGTAATGAAGGCAACCTTGTTGTTGACTATCACTGACTTTCCAGCACTTGGGATGATCAGTGGTTGGTCGACGCACGAGAAGTTGTCATGTCCAGTTTGTATGAGGGATGTGCAAGGCGCACAACAAAGGCATGGGCGGAAAACTAGTTTCTTTGGAACTGCTCGTAAATTCTTACCTGTTGATCATAGTTATAGAAAGATGTCTGCACAGTTCAACAGAAAGACAAAGAAGAAGGGGGTTATTGGTCGATTCTCGATCAGCGAGGTCTTGGGTTGGCTGAACGATCTGATATTTCCACCGCCAGGGAAGGAACACAGTAAGTTGAGAGCATTATGAGAAGACTCATAACTGGACACACTCGCCTATGTGGTTTGAGTTGTCGTATTGGGTCACGCTTTCAATCCGTCATTACATAGATGTCATGCATACATAAAAGAATGTATTCGAGAACTTGTTTTATATCATGTTTGATGCGAGTGGTAAAACAAAAGACAAAGACAACACACGAAAAGATTTGGAGGCACTGAACGTAAGGCGGGAATTGTGGCTTCGACCTAACAATTTAAAACCTAAAGCTCCATTTTGTCTTACCAAGTAACAGATTGAAGACATTTGCAAGTGGGTCAATGTGTTAAAGCTCCTAAATGGATATACTTCTAACATATCTCGTTGCAGTAAGGTTGAACAGTTGAAAATTAATGGGTTCAAAAGTCACGGTTGTCATGTATTCATGCAGAAGTTGATGTCAATTGCATTTCGTGAGATGTTACCCAAAAAATTTGTAGGATTCCTTGACCGAACTTTCAAATTTTATTTCGGGATTTATGTTCAACGGTTATAAGGTACAGTGATGTGGAGCAGATGGGGACAAATATCATGTTGATAATGTGTAAGCTCAAAATGATCTCACCTCTAGGGTTCTTTAACTCGATGGAGTATTTGCCTATTCATCTAGCATATGAACTTAAGTTTGGAGGACCGGTGCAATATCGGTGGAAGTATCCTTTTGAGAAGTAATATCATCTACATATTCATTTTGATGATATTTATAACTCATATTCTTAATTAATTTTGTTCAATCATCGTTTTTTAGGTATATGCATCGATTAAAGCAGAAAGTAAAAAAACAAAGCTCGTGTAGAGGGTTTTATTATTGAACGCTATACGGAGAAAGATCTTGTCAACTTCTGCTCCTTATACGTTGACGATGTAGTGTCAACGAAACACAACCGTTTAAGTCGGAATGAGGTCGTTACACTTCAGTCTCGTGGTGATGAGTTAGTGGTATTCACCTATCCGGCTAAACCATTTGGCCATGAGACGATAACCTACTTAAGCGACAAAGATTTGAAAATTGCATCTATAAACGTACTTTTAAATATACCCAAAGCGTCGTCATACATATAATATGTATTATTATTTATAAAAATTTAATATTTAAAACTTAAAAGCATAACAAACAATTAAACCGTGTTATATATTAATATTTCAGAAAATTCGAAGACGAAATGTATGCTTCTAACCCGGGGCTAAATGCATCACAATTAGAAGCATTCACTACTAAACATTTTCAACTGTGGTTTAAGAGACGGTTGAAGAAGATAAAGCTTCTGAGCGTTTTAAAGATGTTATCCGAGGTCCTTACAAACTTATTAGTTTATTTTTCGGCTGCATCGTTAATGGGTACAGATTCAAGGTCGATGATATGAATGAACTGACATCAATCAATTTTGGCGTTATCGTGTTGGGAAGTTATTACCAAGATTTCGAGTTCAATTTCTATAGACGAATAGAGGAAGTGGTTATGCTCAATTATCCCGGGGGTAAAAATGTTGCTACATTTAAGTGTCGCTAGTTTGATACTGAAAATGGTGTTAAAGTTGATCGTAATAGAATCGTCACAATAGATATAAAGGCAAAGTTATAGTCTGATGGCATATTCGTGTTAACCAGTCAATCGACTCAAATGTATTATGAGCCTAATGTCGTAAATTGTAGAAGTCCTTGGTATACAGTTGTCACAACGAAGACTCAGACGTTTGATGGTACTAATCTGTCTGGGATGGATGATCCGTTGTAAGAAAATATTAGCAATCCTAGCCAAGTAGTGCTAAATGATGACAATGTTCTGGTAGATAATGTCATTGACGTATCCGATGATGAGGAGGTCGAGGAAGACGTGATCATCAATGATTATGTCGTCGTACAAGATGATAACGACGAAGAAACTAATGATGAAAAGGAAGAGACAAAATATGAGGATGACAATGATTTTGATTCTGATGGGTTTGACAACGTACTAAGTCTAAACTTAATGTTGTTTTGTAAATAATTTACTATTAATAACGGTTATTTAATTAAATTAACTACATATTAATTAAGTTATTTTGGTTATTTCAGTAAAATATTATGGCTAGACATAGCGCTGTGGTAGTCGCCGCGGTGGTGGCCGTGCAAGATTTGTCGACGGCTCCTAAGGCGGGTCGTCTTCATCAACTAGTAAGTTTTCGTCATGATGAGTTTCACATTCCTTTTGTTTACTTTTTTATAGTTTATGAAAATAATATGTTTACACAATGTTATCACTTATACTTACAGAAACTGGTTGTCGATGTCACCAAGGGACTAACCTCGATTTATTTGGTCATCCGCTGACAGTTCCACTCATAGTCCGTGTAGATGTTGACTGACGTAGTAAGTGTCAAATATAATGTATCATGTTCAATTAAAATACTTTATGTGGTTGCAAAATTAAAATACCACATTATTTTGTTATTTTTATTGTAGTATTTTGGACCTTGTCGCTAAAGCGACCATATACACCATCTGCTTGACACACCTCCCGACTAGTTGCATGCGATTTAGCCAATACGCGCAATATGATGCCTCCTTTATGGAGATTGTGTTGCGTGAGTTTCACGTAAATCAAATTACATAAATTAAACTAAATACGATCCTAGGTATTTAGTTGAAATTTGGTTGATAAGTTATCATTTTTTATAGATTTATTTTAAATATGAGGAGGACATCTCTCAGCCAATCGTTGACAATGTTATTATTGCATATGTCGCGAATAACTACACCGGATGGCTGTACGAGATGAGACAGAGGGCTGCCCGGGCAGTTGTAGACCAGCCCGTGACTACAATACGAGATCATCAGCCCCAGATAGTCTCAGAAGCAGCATGGGACGCCATGTGTACGTGCTGGGATGCTGATAACTTCAAGAAAAAATCCGAGCAGATGAAGAAAAATCGTGGTCAGCTCCGAGTCATACATACTACGGGCTCACAGTCATTTGAGGAGTTGAAGTCAGTATGTATTTATATTTAGTTGTTTAGTTTAATATTGTCAGTATCTATACTAAATAAATGTTATATTAATGTATTTATTAGGCCATGCGGGTGAGCTTGGGCTGACCTTCCACGATGGTCGAGTTCTGGGATAGAGCCCACACGCCGAAGGACTCGACAATGTCTCCCGTAACATTAGCTATAAGGGTAATACAACTAGTTATAATAATTGTTAATTATTAATATTACGTAATTAATAAAATAATTTAATTAACTCACATATACATTAACAATTAAAGGACCGATTTTAGAAGCTTCGAGACCAACGTATAGCTGAGTTGCGGGATGCTAGGGAAGATTTCGAGACATTAGATTCCACCATCTCTTCGCCCGAGATTAGTTTATCTCAAGATGAGAAGATGACTCTTTGGGTCGCGTCTCAGGATCCCCCTAGTAGCACTTCCAGTAGGTATCGAGTACTGGGGCTGCCGTGGATACCAACCTATACACTACCTGGAGGTATTAATTTTAGTATGTTTCTCTTTTTTTCATAATTTATGTCGCAATATAGATTATTATTAATGTTATATTTATTTTCGCAGGCTCTAGCCAGCGTCAGCGTTCGAGAGCACCAGTTGGACCATCTCATACGGGCACTGGCTTGGACGACGAGCTATTCCAGAGGGTAATGGTGGCGGTGTAGGAGACATTTGGTACGGATCTGATATTCCGTCGTCAGGAGTTGCATAGTCGTGTTCGCCTTCACCAGCTAGCTCAGGACATTGCAGCAGGGGTCACCGTTGAGAGTACAGGTATCCCTCTAGAGCAGTTCGCCGCGATACGCGACGAGGTGGTCCGGATGGTGGTTACTACTGTCGGAGGCTTTTAGCTCGATGCTGAGTCAGCCCCCAACTACTCAGATATTTTATTCATTTTAAGTTGTATGTATATTTTGCATGTTGTTTAATTATCATTTAGCTGCGATTCTCAATTACGGACTAATGAGTTATATTTTTAATTGTATCAACAGGGTGGCGATGCCGAGCAGGCTGGTGATGTTGAATAGACTGGCGATGCCGATTGCGAATGGGGGGATGGCGATGATGATTTGCATACACCAGAGCAGCAACGTCGACCCCTACCCGATGATCCTCCTCACATCGGGGGTAGTACTAGCTTGAGTTAGTTTTGTAGATCATTTGTACATAATTTATTCATATTTACTTTAGTTTAGCTTAATTAGATGTAAATCATTGTAGCTTAGTTGAGTTTTGTAAATCATTGTAGTTTAAACATTGTAAATCATTGTAGTTTAAACAATTTTTTGTATAACTTATGAAAAATTAGTTTATATTTGTTATTGTTATTGAGGTAATTCATATCAGCACTTGTTGTTATAGTTATATACAATAGTTACGTTGTATGTGAACATAAGATATAGATTACTGTATGTATATGTTGTTGGGATAAAGCAGGTTATTATAGTTACGTTGTATGTGAACATAAATTACTGTATGTGTTGTTGGGATAAATCACGTTTACAGGTACAAAAATGTAGTTTAAAAACCTGAAAACTGCAAAAACAAAAAAAATGTAAAAAAAATTAGTTATTTCCAACGGAATACCTGATTTTCGATGGAAATTTCGTCAAATTAAAGCTACTATATATTGATTTAAAATTTACTATTTTCGACGGAACGAGGTTAATTCTGAAGGAACTTCTGTCGAAAATAAGCTTATTTATGTGCTCTCAGGAAACGCCGCATGGCAGGACTAACTTCGATCGATATTTTCGACGCAATATTATAAGTTCGTCGGAAATAATATATTTTCGACAAAAAATTGGTCGGAATTTATTCCCTCGAATAGTATTATTTTCGACGGACTAAATCCCGGTCGGTATATATTTGACGAATTGTCGACGGAAGTTTCCGTCGGAAATAATCTAATTCCGACGGAAACTTCCGTCGGAATTAGTCCTTTTTGTTGTAGTATAATAGGAATTATAAAAGATTTACTTATGTTATTTAGTTTTCTGTCTAGATCAGCCTATTTTTTGACAAAAAAAAAAATTTGACAAGAAAAGTAGCCTATTTTTATTTATTTATTTTCTTTTCCATTCATTAAAAAACACGATAACAAGAGAACTAGACGAAATAGGGCAACCAATATAGTAAAAAACTCGTCATTTTCTTTATTCTTCGTCTATTTTAAAACTTAGAAATACAATGTAATTGTTTGAAAAATGAAGAAATAAGCCAACGATTATGGAGTAGAAGAATTAAAAAGATTTATCTTATATATATATATATACACATATATATATATATATATGTGTGTGTGTGTACATATATATAGGAAAAGTAAAGCAGCAAGTGGAAAAATTAAGGAAAATAACACAAGGGTTTTAATTTATTAACCATACTTACTGATTCTTTTAGATAAGAAACACTATAGGATCTTCCTAGCTTTGTCATTTCCTCGTCAAATTCGCGATAGACATTTAGGAGAGCGTCATAGCATAGTTTCATGTAATCTGGGAGCCCATCCATGCACTTGACATCTAACCTAAAAAATTAAACATGCAGCAGCATGTTAATTAAAGCCCTTATTTTATGCCTAAGCATGTTAGCCAGAAGGATTTAGGATCACAGCAGCAATAATATTATATTAAAAGAATCAAGTTAAAACGACAAATATAATATGAAAATAAAAATAACAAAGACAATGAAGCATCGGCGGCAGAGCAAACCAGTAGCTTTAATTATAATAGAATAACAATAATAATACACTATATAAATAATAACAATAATATAGGCGGCAGAGAGCCACTATATTATAGAAACATAAATAAAATAATAAAATTTGAACATTAATTGAAGTTTGATTATATAAATTGAAAGTTTTAAATTACAATAGCAGTTTTCAGAAAGATTGAAAATTAATTACAAGGGAGATATTGAGGGAATGTTTGATACTGAAAGCACGATGAAGGCAAGCAGGTATTTATTTATATATATAGAATCCGGATCTTAAGTATACCCTCTTAAATGGCATACCAAGCATATCTCTTTAGCGACGGACCGGACGACGGTTTGGTCCGTCGCCATAGGTCCGGTCCGTCCCTAAAGCCTTTAGCGACGGGTCCGTGGCTAAAAGTTGTCCGTCGTTAAAGGCTTTAGCGACGGACCGGACCTATGACGATGGACCAAACCGTCGCTAAAGGGGGTATGCTTAAGATCCGTTCTGTATATATATATATATATACACACACACACACACACACACACACACCCACTATTGAGTTGATCCATAGCTAGCAAATAATGGTCGTAAAACTTTACCAATTATCAACTTAACTTCCGCAACACTGTATTGCGAAAGAAAAAAAGAATACTAATTTTGAATTAACATTAAGGCAATTTCCCTTCCACAATGCAATATTGTGGTAGTTAAGTTATTCCACGACACAAAGTCGTGGAGGGTTCCCCTTTATTTTATTTTATTATTTATTTATTTATTTATTTATTTTTATAATCCGGATTTCCATTATTGCAAGTTCTAGTGGTAAATTAAAACCATATAATTATTATTTACTATGAATCCACTATATATATATATATGATTAGGCAGCGAACCAAAAATGAACTGGGCTTTAGCGACGGTTTTGTCCGTCGCTAAAGCCATACGTCACTTAACAGACCTATAGTGACGGTTCGGCGACGGTTCTGTCCGTCGCTATAGGTCTGTTAAGTGACGCATGACTTTAGCGACGGACAAAACCGTCGCTAAAACCCGATTCGTTTTTGGTCCGTTCCCAGCGGTTCGCTGGAGAGCCGAACCCTATATATATATATATGAAATGATTCAAGAAATTAATAAAGCATAGGGTTTATTAGTTAATTACCGTTCCATTGCGTCATTATAAAGATCGATTTCGTCCATTGTACCATATGCATCACACATATCATCAGTAAGTGTTAACATAGACCCCATTTTGGTCAATATGATCCGGCCTTGAGAGTAACGACGTTCAAAATAAATTGCCACCGCCCAAAAGTAGCATTCCACAACTCTGTTCCGCAAACAAGGAAGTTTTCTTCCAAAGTCCAAATCGGCCCACCACCTAGTAAATACGAATAAAAATGAAACGGTGTGTTTCTCTCTCTCAAACGCATTATCGTGATAATGAGAGAGAAATAACTGAAAGAGTAAAATTCAAAATTGTCCCCTTATATGTTTGTGCATGTGTAATGTTTTATATTTTTTTAGCTGTTAGAAAGAAGCAATAATATTTAATATATATCAAGTCAACATTCACCTTCAACACATTCGGAGCTATGACATA
This sequence comes from Aralia elata, assembly GCA_034770075.1. NCBI lineage: Eukaryota > Viridiplantae > Streptophyta > Magnoliopsida > Apiales > Araliaceae > Aralia > Aralia elata. The sequence goes on along the minus strand of JAVJAP010000045.1, from coordinate 122,522 downwards.
TAATATTAAAGTTATAAATTTAGCATAAAAAGATATTTGACTTTCTAATTTAAAATTAATTGACAATCAGAAGAGTTTGTCCTAGTAAAATACTAAATATACTTTGCACTAGTAACTGTAGCTTGAGTTGAGGATATGATTTTGATTAATATTTATAGTGACGGTTTTGAATCATATATACCTAAAATTGATGGACGAAAACGTTATAAGTAAATACAATGAGAAGACAATTTTAAATTTTAGTCCGACTGAAATTATAAGGAGATAAACATACTTTTGAATTTTCAGCATTGTATTGAATACTATTATTACCTCGAGACTTCGCATACTTCTTGCTTATGTAACATTTGAACTAGATTGAAATCTAGCTTTGCAAACTTGAGTAGCAAGTCATTCTTAGAAGGGTCTTCCTCATAGAAAGAGATGTAAACCCTAGCCTCGAGTCTCGGTATTCCCTTGTGGAGGGGTTGCTCCAAGGCATGCTTAACTTGTTTAGCTAAACCAGAGTCTAAACTTGACCCCATAGCCTTGAGGTGAGAGGTTGTGAAAGCAACAGCCTCATCCAAAACATCTTCTCCACGCGTTCTTAAATGTGCAGCTTCATATAAGCTTAGCATACCTTTAGGGTCCTCAGTAATGGCTTTGTCGAATTTTCTATTAGCATCTTTGAATTTATTGAAAACCGCTGATTTAAATAGCAAGTTCACATGTTAGGGTTTATATTTAGGATTGATAGGATGGCCAATTCTTAATTAGATCCTGACATACATAAAACACATTATATATACAAGGAAAAAGATCCATAGCCATAGTGGCTATAAGAGCATATATGATTGTACCAGAAGTTGTGTTGTTCATTGTAAGATCTAGTGGTCAAAATTTAATTTAAAAACACAACTCTACTACCACAAAATTGTGTTGTGATAGCAGAATTGATTATTTCTTGATAACTTGGTCCTATCGCAACACTATATTACGGATGTAGACTTAACTACCGCAACACAATTTTTAAGCAGTTCCCGTGTACTTTTTGTATATTTTTAAATTGTGACTACCAAATCTTGTAGATCTGTTGGCCATATATAAGCTCTATAATCACAATTTGCTATGGCTCAAGCCTCTATATAATGTATAGTTACCCGAAGAAATGTTATAACCATGCTGTCTGAATATTCTGAAGAGAAGTGCTGTAGTGAAGAGATCATGATCATAGTCTCCATTATTTTCAAACTTTGCATGGGTGTTAAACATTTCCTCCAACTGTTTTTCAACCTCTTTCTCAAAGTGATACGAGACACCTAAGCGTTCGATTGTGTTAATCAAATTCAGTTTCTCTACCGCCGTTTTATTAATTCCAGCAGCCACAAGCATGGTCCTTACTTCATCTTTCAACGAATTATTTTCTTTAGAATACACTTGCCATACCTGTACGTAAAGTTAAACAAGTGATAAAATAAGGAAATTAACTTCCGAGTGAATGAAACTGAAGCCTTGTGTGTGTGTGACAAAAAGAAGAGAATTGTAAAAAGGAGCTTAAAACTACAAGATATAAATTAACAAATTTCATTTTTTAAAACGACAAGTAACAGAGGAAGTACCTCATCATCTTTAGTGAAAGAAGTGAAGCGATCTCCCCACATACTAGGAGAAAAGTATGCTAATGGACGAGATTCTTCGTTCGCTACTTGATCAGAAGATGCCATTACAAGATATATAACTAGAAAGGAGTGTCTATGCAAGTTTAAGGGGAGTCTCAAATATGACTTGTGAGAAAATGGCTAGACCATGCAAGCTATTTATAAAGTGAGAATTTCTATGAAATTTATTATTAAATTTAGATAGTTGTACGTATAAAGCTACGTATACAACAATTCTCTTCACGTCTCCAATCTCACTGCTTGCTTTATAAATAAATAAATGGTAGGTCAACTTGTATAATATTGAAGCTAGGTCTTCCACTCCAGCTAACAACTTTAGGGCATGTCACACACGATTGGACCCCAAATATATTTATCATACATACATACATACATATATATATATATATATATATATATATATATGGGGTTGCATCCACGGCAACCGGTTGCCGGAAGCAACCCTTTTTGTCACATTTTCATTGTCTCAACCGCTACAACATGTAGCGGCATGTTACAATATTTTTTTTTTACTAAGTGGCATGTTGCTATTAATTGTAATATTAATATTTTGAAATTTTATTAATACTAATATTAATAATAATAATAATATTTTGTAATATTATTAATACTAATGTTAATATTTTGTAATATTAGTGTTAATAATATTAATATTAATACTAGTATTACTATTGTTCTTATTAATATTAATACTAGTATTATTATTATTATTAATATTAATACTAGTATTATTAATTTTATTATTGATAATAATATTAACTAACTAATATTAATAACATTAATATTAACTAAACTAATATTTTTTTGTCCAAATTTTTTTGTCCTTCGTCCCAATTTATATTAATAATTAATATTAATATTAAATTTTTAGTTATCTTAAACTTTTAAGATAATTAATAATAATTTTAATAATTATCTTAAACTTTTAAGATAATTATTATTCAATTATTATTAACTAACTAATATTATTATTAATAATAAAATTAGTTAATAATATAAATTAGGATATGGGCCAAATAAATTGGGACAAAATGGGGAATAGGGTCAGCCGCTACATGTTGTAGCGGCAAGGAGAGAGAAAAAAGCTTCAGCCGCTACAACATGTAGCGGCAGTCCCCTTTTTTTTTTTTTTTAATCTCAACCCTTCATCATTTTCATCAACGGTGGAGATGATGGTTGCTGGAACAGTACCCCCAGCAACCGGTTGCCATGGATGCGGACCCATATATATATATATATATATACCTCCATTGAAATTCGGCCAAAAACTTGTAAAATACATAGCGATACTATATATATATATATATATACCTCCTAGAGTTTTCACCTAAGGATTTAAATATAAATAATACACATGCAAATAAAAAAGTTGAGCCTTCACCTATAAATATATTCATTATAATATTAGGTTTATTTATTTATTGTTATATCAGAAAAAAACAGAGATTATGATTAATCATGTCCTTTTCAAAGCTTGTGACACCACATCCAATCCAAAATTGCTGTCAACCCATCCAATTCCGTCGGTGGAAAAGAAATACGGATTACCTGCTAAAACGACCAAATGGAATTGCAATTGATAAAAAAAGGAAATAAGGCAGGCAAGGTGGTAAAGGAATTGAAAGCAGATGAAATCACGAAATCATGAAAGCAGTTGGAGAATGTACAGCCACATTTTCTTTAAAAAAAAAACATAAAAAAACGAAGCAGCTGGAAGCTGCTGGAGACAGGAGGTGGTGGTGGAAACAGGTGACCATAAGCAGGCAGGTCAATTCTCTGTACAGTAACTGATAACAGATAACTGATATATAATACAATACATTACTCCCTCTGTTTCATAAGAAGTATTTTTAGCTTAATACACATGAATTAATAAAGTTATTTAATATTATTATTTAACAATTAAAATTTATGTAAAATTTTATTATTATTCCTTTTTAGAAAGTTAAAAATTACGAGAGAAAATTTCTTGAGACAATGAGAGAAATTAAGAATGATATAGAAAAATAAATAATTTATTTTGATAAAAAATTATAAATAATAAATAAATTAAAATAAATTTTTTCTCTAAAAAATTTATTATTATGAAATGGAGGGAGTATTAATATGCGCACACATAATTATCTCTCTATATCTATCTACTAGCGGTAACCCGTGCCTCCGGCACAAAATTTTTTTTTTGGGAGAGGAAGAAAAAGGTAGAAGAAAAATGTATTGGGGATAGAGTTTGGAGAGGAAGAAAAAGGTAGAAGAAGAAGAAATAAAGAGGGAAAAAATAATGAACGGTCAGATTTATGTCAAACTTTGAATGGCTCAGATGATTTATTAGATGAGCAAGAAATTTAAAATTATTTATATTTTGTTAGATAGATTTATGGGCTTCCGATAACCTAGTACACTTGGACGTGACAACTCAACTAATGCCTTTTGGCCATTCATAGTTTTACAAGGGGAAAACAATACTTAGTAGTATTGATTTACTTCCTGTTACATTGTTCTTTTTTTCTTTCTTGTTTTCTTTTCTATTTTTCTTTACCACTGGTTGTCACAAAGACCTGCACCCATGTGTATCCAATCGCACTCTTTATTCTTTTCGGACGAGACCTTTATAATGTAATAATTATATATATATATATATATATATATATATATATATATATATATATACACACACACTCATAGTAACCGGTTACTATAGACATTATTTTAGCAACCATGATCCTACCCGTTGATCTCGATAATAAATGACCGAGATTGAATTTATTTATTTTTCCTGCCGCAACAAGCTATTGCGGCAACAAAGAGCCAAATGCTCTTGCCGCAACAAGCGGTTGCAGCAGCACTAAAGACCAACATGCCCCTTATCCATCTTATCGTCTCCCATGCCGGTACAAGCTGTTATGGCATGAGCTAATTGGAATTGGCTTACACTACGTAATCAAACATATTAACTTTTTGGTCTCTTTATAGACTTCCATATTCAGCTGTCATTATCATAAAATATATTATAAAAACATACAAAATTTTAGTTTCCTCCAATATATCAAAAACTTTTAGATATATTTTATTTTTAAGTTAATTTATGAAATACTAAAATATAAACTTTTAAAATTTTAAAAGTAACGGATATAATAATAAATAATATCATATTAATTAGTAGACAATAATTACGTTTATTTGAATTAAAATTAAATAAATTATACTGACTTTAAATATTAAAAATTAACTTATTAAATTATACTAACTTTAAATATTTAATAAGTTAATTTTTAATATTAAAAGTCGGTATAATTTAATAAGTTAATTTTTAATATTTAAAGTCAGTATAATTTATTAATTTTAACTCAAATGAACGTAATTATTTTGTACTAATTAATACGATACTATTTATTATTATATTTGTTACTTTTAAAATTTTAAAAGTTTATATTTTAGTATTTCATAAATTAACTTAAAAATAAAATATATCTAAATTTTTTTGATATATTGGAGGAAACTAAAATTTTGTATGCTTTTATAATATATTTTATGATAATGACAGTTGGGTATGAAAATCCATAAGGAGACCAAAAAGCTTATATGTTTGATTACGTAGTGTAAGCCAATTCCAATTACTTCATGCCGCAACAACTTGATGAGACGAATGAGGGGCATGTTGGTCTTTAGTGCTGCCACAACAGGTTGTTACGACAGAGGTATTTGGCTCTTTTGTTACGGCAGGAAAAAATGGGTTCAATCTCAGTCATTCATTATCGAGATCAACGGGTAAGATCATGGTTATTAGAATAGTGTTCATAACAACATGTTGCTATGGATGGAGACCCTATATATGACCTTCAAAGCACCATTTTGCAAAAAAAAAAAAAAAACTCTGGTTGTTTTTGATGAGTGGGTTTTAACTTATGAATTAGATACATTTTTGGCTTGATTCTTTGCTATCTTTGAGTGTTTGTATTATCTTTTTATTTGCTTTTTTGTTTATTTTGTAGGTTGATGCTTCGGATCAGAAAAAGAGCAAGGATTTGGTGCAGAGTATTCTCGCCAGGGCGAGAATTGCATGCCTAGTTTCTTCGCCGGGGCAAGATTTCGCCGGGGCGGGACTTTTGTGAAGATTTTCTCGCCAGGGCGAGGAAGCGGCTGGAGGAAAAATAAAAAAAGAAGTTTAATGCAACAGGATCAGTTATTCTAGGAGGTTGATGCTAACAAGGTTACTTTTTATTAATCTGATGAGGAGACTATAATGGACATATATAAAGGATGGACAGAGACAATATAGAGAATTGAACAATACCAACGCAGAGATTGATTTTTCAGAGCTGAGCAAGGAGATTGGAGATCGGGACGAGCATCGTGAAGAATTCAGATTGGTGGATTAAAGATTGAAGATTTCATTGAGTTTTCTTTAAATCTTTTATTCTCTAATTTATAATTAATTATGATGACTTATTTTAGAATTCTAGTTTTTATTTTCAGCATGAACTAAATTTACATTAAGGCTGCAATTGAACCTTTTGTGCTTATGACTTAAGTATCTTATTTAATCCAATTATTGTTTCATATTGAGTTGTCTGGCTTGTTCTGTGCTTATTGATTAATTGTTTGGCCAGCAATTAGTGAGATACTTTAGATGAATTCGAGAGATGAAATCTAGGGTTTGGATCTGAATAAGTTAGCATGTATTCTTAATTATTTGCATGTGATAAATAATTAGGGTTGTGAAGTGAATATGGATATCTCTTTACTGCATGTAACTATTGGGAATTGGTATTTGATGAATTTAATCTTTTTAAGTTTTGCATAGGAATATCGCAGAATTGACTAGGTTAAATAAATTTGTTTGATCACTTGGAAAAGGGCTTACGAATAAAGTTGAATTCCTGTTAACAACTTTATTGGATATAATGATTGGATAAATTGGAAAATTTAGTTATTTTGCATGATTGAGGATATTGTAGTCTTAAGCTTTTAAATCTGAATTTCAACTTTCGTGTTAGTTATTGACCTTAGTTTCAATTTAATTAGTTTTAATAGAAATTCAAATTGTGATTGTTTAATATAATAGAGTAATTTAGATTGATAGTTGAAGGTATAAAACATAATAATTCTATGTGGGAACGGTACTCTATTTACCACTTTATTACTTGTTGATCGTGTATACTTGCACATAATTGTTGATTGTGAAATCGGACAACAAGTTTTTGGCGCCGTTGCCGGGGAACTTATTTGTGTTTATAATTTTCAATATCAGTTTAATTAATTCTGTTCTAATTAAGCAAACTTAATTTTCTTTTATTTTATGTTTCAGGTGACTTTTGATTCGTTTATGCAAACGCGATCAAAACAACCTGAGCTTATGCAGTATGAAGACAATCTTGAGAACAAGTTACGCCAATTGAGGAAATTTTGCCAAGAGACGCTTGAAAAAGAGAGAATGGCGAACGAAGAGCAGAAATCACTGAGGGATTATGCTATGTCCCAAATTGATGAGCTAAAGTCAAGTATCACAAGGCCGACCATCACTACTAATTCATTTGAAATTAAGCCGGGTACAATTCAGATGATTCAGAATTGAATACAGTTTGAGGGGTTGGCGAATGATGATCCGAATGAGCATTTGGTGAGCTTTTTGGAGATATGCGATACGTTCAAGTACCACAATATTACCGATGACGCCGTGAAACTACGGTTGTTTCCCTTTACACTGCGGGATAAAGCAAAAAGTTGGTTGCACTCACTTCCACCGGGATCCATCACTACTGGGAATGACTTGGCCTAAATTTTTTTATCAAAATTCTTCCCGCCAGCAAAAATTGCGAAGATGAGAAACGACATTACTACTTTTGAGCAGCAATATGGAGAATCTCTGTATGAAGCTTGGGAGAGGTTCAAGGAGTTATTGAGAAGATGTCCACATCATGGACTACCCAAGTGGTTACAGGTTCAGACATTCTACAATGCATTAAGTAGTAATACGCGGACGAGCATAGACGCAGCTGCGGGAGGAGCACTTATGGCCAAGAACTTTGATGAGGCATTTGAGTTATTAGAAACCATGGCTGCCAATAATTACCAGTGGCCTACTACAAGGGTAACTGCACCGAAAGCGACTGGGAAATTTGAAGTCGATGCAGTAACAGCCTTATAAGCACAAATGGCAGCATTAACGAAAAAGATTGAAGCATGGGGACCACAATCAACTCAGCAAGTGGCGCTGAGTGGTGATGTTTTGTGAATTATGTGCAGGAAATCATGCTACTGACCAATGTGCCATCAGTGCAGAGTCGGTACAGTTCATAGGAAGTTACAATAGACCACAATAGCCATATTAGAATGCCTATAATCCAGGGTGGAGGAATCATCCGGGTTTCTCGTGGAGTAATAATGCTCAAGTTCAAAACCAAGCTCCAAGGCCACAAAATCCACCAGGCTTTCAGAACCAAGTTCCACAACAGGCAGAGAGGAAACCGAGTTTAGAGGAATCGTTGGCAAGATTCATTACAACATCTGAGAAGAGAATGAATGATCAGGATAAGCTATTAACTCAGGTAGATTTGAATGTGAAAAGCCAAGCAGCGTCAATCAGAAATTTGGAGAATCAGCTGGGACAGTTAGCTCACGTGCTTAACAGTTGACCACAAGGAGTACTTCCAAGCGATACAGAGGTTAATCCAAGAACGGATGGAAAAAGAACATTGCAAGGCTATAACCTTAAGGAGTGGAAAAGAGCTTCCTGATACGGTTGAAGGGGAGTCTAAATCAGAAAAAGCTGTGTTGAATGAAGAAGAGAAGAAGACAAGTGAGGTGAAGGATACAGGGTTGGAGGCAGAGCCAAAAGAAACCAAGCAGGACAGTGTAGTGCCCTCCGTTCCATTTCCTCAGAGATTTCAGAAAGCTAAGTTAGATAAGCAATTTTCCAGATTTTTAGATGTTTTCAAGAAACTGCACATCAACATGCTATTTGCGGAAGCCCTGGAACAGATGCCCAGTTATGCAAAGTTCATGAAGGAGGTATTGTCGAAGAAAAGAAGATTGGGAGAATTTGAGACGGTGACATTGACCGAAGAATGCAGTGTTATCTTACAGAATAAATTGCCACCCAAGCTCAAGGATCCAGGAAGCTTCAACATTCCATGTGTAATTGGTAACCAGTTCTCTGGAAGGGCATTGTGCGACTTAGGAGCAAGTATCAATTTAATGTCTTTATCAGTTTACACTCAGCTAGGGTTACAGGCACCAAAGCCGATAAATATCAGCTTGCAACTAGCAGATAGGTCAGTGACATATCCGAGGGGTATTGTGGAAGACATTCTGGTTAAGGTCGATAAATTTATCTTCCCGGCTGACTTTATCATATTGGATTACGAAGAGGATAAAGAAATCCCCATTATATTAGGTCGTTCATTCTTAGCAACAGGGAGAACTTTGATAGATGTTCAGAAAGGTGAATTGACAATGAGAGTGCAAGATCAGGAAGTCACATTCAATGTGTTCAAATCAATGAAATTCCCTAAGGAAGGCGAAGAGTGCCTACGGATAGACCTAATGGACGAAATCGTGACTGAAAGGACTGAAGCAAGTTATATAGAAGATTCATTAGAAGCTGCCTTGGTGGGAATAGACACTTTTGATAAATCTGATGAGTGGGATTATGTCAAGGTATTAGATACGTTACCCATCTCTCAAAAATTCAGCAGGTAATTTGATACACTTGACTAACCAAAAGAAGGCGAAAAGAGGTCCAAACCGTCAGTGGAGGAACCACCTGTGCTTGAACTCAAACCTCTTCCCTCTCATTTAAGGTATACTTATTTAGGAAAGTCAGACACGCTACCAGTAATAGTTTCTGCTCATTTGAATGAATCTCAAGAAGAAAAGCTGTTACGGGTTTTGCGTGAGTATAAAACAACAATTGGGTGGACAATAGCAGATATCAAGGGAATCAGTCTGTCGTTTTGCATGCATAAAATTTTACTTGAAGAGGGAGAAAAACCGGTTATTGAGCAACAAAGAAGATTGAATCCGATCATGAAGGAAGTAGTAAAGAAGGAAATCATCAAGTGGTTATATGCCGGTATTATCTATCCGATTTCAGACATTTCTTGGGTAAGTCCTGTACAGTGTGTGCCGAAGAAAGGGGGAATGACAGTGGTTGAAAACGAAAATAATGAACTCATTCCTACAAGAACAATTATAGGTTGGCGAGTATGTATGGATTACCACAAGTTGAATAAAGCGACGCGCAAGGATCACTTTCCACTGCCATTTATTGATCAGATGTTGGATAGGTTGTCGGGTCATCAATTCTACTACCTTCTGGATGGATACTCAGGATATAACCCGATGGTAATAGCTCCGGAGGACCAAGAGAAAATGACTTTTACATGCCCTTATGGAACGTTTGCATTCTGGAGAATGTCTTTCGGTTCATGCAATGCACCGGCTACATTTCAGCGATGCATGATGGCTATCTTCTCGGATATGGTTGAGCAGAATTTGGAGGTATTTATGGATATTTTTCTGTATTCGGCGATAATTTTGATTTGTGCCTTAACAATCTCATCTTAGTGTTGAAGCGTTGTGTGGAAACAAATCTGGTGCTTAACTGGGAAAAGTGTCACTTTATGGTGCAAGATGGGATTATATTAGGTCACAAAGTGTCAGCTACTGGTTTGGAGCTAGATAAAGCAAAGATTGAAGCAATTGAAAAGCTACCGCCACCGACATCTGTAAAGGGCGTGAGGAGTTTTCTCGGACATACAGGTTTCTACAGATGATTTATCAAGGATTTCTCCAAAATTTCAAAACCATTATGTGCACTCCTTGAGAAAGATGTTCCCTTTAACATGGATCAATCATGCATCGAGGCCTTTGAAGTACTGAAAAAGAAATTAGTCACAACACCAATCATAGTTGCTCCTGATTGGACGTTGCCATTTGAGTTGATGTGTGATGCGAGTGATTATGCGATGGGAGCAGTATTGGGGCAGCGTCGAGATAAGATTTTTCATACCATTTACTACTCAAGTAAGACACTTACTGATGCACAATTGAATTACAGTACCACAGAAAAGGAATTACTTGCAGTAGTATTTGCCTTTGATAAATTTCAAGCATATCTGATTGGAACCAAGGTGATAGTTTACACTGATCATTCAGCCATTAAATACTTGATTGCAAAGAAGGACGCCAAACCAAGGTTGATTCGATGGGTCCTTCTCCTGCAAGAATTCGATCTGGAAATTCGAGATAGAAAAGGTACGGAGAATCAGGTAGCTGATCATCTTTCGAGGTTAGAGAATACAAAAATTCAAAAGGATGATGTGGTGATTAATGAGAGATTTCCGGATGAGCAACTATTCCGCATCAACACTGAAGTGCCTTGGTATGCTGATTATGTGAACTACCTAGTCAGTAACATACTTCTGCCTGATTTAAACTCTCAGCAACGAAAGAAATTTCTCCATGATGTCAAACAGTATCTCTGGGATGAACCATTTCTCTTCAAAACTTGTGCGGATCAAATGATAGCGTGCCACATGAGGAGACGGAAAGCATTTTGAAGCAGTGTCATTCTTCGGAGTATGGGGGACACTATGGTGGAGAAAGAGCGGCAACAAAAGTGCTCCAATCAGGTTTCTTCTGGCCTTCGTTGTTCAAGGATGCCCACATCTATGTTTTAAAGTGCGACAGATGTCAACGGGTCAGAAATATCTCGAAACGACATGAAATGCCTCTTAACATTATTCTGTAAGTTGAGCTTTTCGACGTATGGGGCATTGATTTTATGGGGCCATTTCCATCATCCTTCAACAATCAGTACATCCTTTTGGCAGTGGACTACGTATCAAAATGGGTTGAAGCAGCTGCGTTACCCACGAATGACGCTAAAGTAGTTATGCGATTCTTGAGGAAAAATATTTTTACTCGATTCGGTACACCGAGGGCCATAATCAGTGATGAGGGCACCCATTTTTGCAACAAACAGTTCACCAAATTGCTAGCTAAATATGGAGTCAGACACAGGATTACCACGACTTATTATCCCCAAACAAATGGTCAAGCAGAGGTGTCAAATCGTGAAGTTAAGCAGATTCTGGAGAAAGTGGTGAATCCATCTCGTAAAGATTGGGCAATGAAGCTAGACGATGCTTTATGGGCGTATAGAACGGCCTACAAGAATCCTATCGGAATGTCACCATATCGTATGGTTTATGGAAAAGCGTGCCATTTTACGGTCGAGCTTGAACATAATGCATATTGGGCCATTCAAAAATTGAACTTTGATTTACAAGCATCTGGCGAGAAAAGGCTGCTTCAACTGAACGAGATGGAGGAATTTCGACACCAAGCGTATGAGAATGCCAAGCTATATAAAGAAAAAGTCAAGAGGTGGCATGACAAGCGGACGATTCAGCGAAAATTTGAGCCGGGACAAAGGGTATTGTTGTTCAACTCCAGATTGAGGTTATTTCCCGGGAAGCTGAAATCTAGATGGTCAGGTCCTTTTGTGGTCACTGTTGTAGCTCCCTACGGGGTAGTCGAAGAACCAAACACAAAGCGCATATTTAAGGTTAATGGTCAACGACTTAAACATTATTGGGGAGGCAATGTGGATCGACAAGCATCATCGATTTATCTCACATCGCTCGATCAGACTGATTCATGAGACCGCAGATAAAGTCGGGCTGACGACTATAAACCAAGCGCTTGATGGGAGGCAACCCAATCATGTTACTTTATTGCTTTCGTAGATTTAGCATAGTTAATAATTTTTGCTTTCAGTTAGTATAATTAGTAGTTCATTTGTTCCTGAATTGTTAGTATTTATCCAATCTCGTGTAGTTATATTAATCCATACTATTTTGCGTTGATCAGTAACAAACCTTTGGGGAATGCATTAGTCAAAGGAACAATGTTTTTTGGATGGCGTCAGTTGAAGAAAAGAGGAAAAAAATAAACTTTCAAAAATCAGAGTTCTCGCCCCGGCGAGAAAAATGAACTAAGAATTCTCGCCCCGACGAGAACCACTCTGTAATTCCTCGCCTAAGCGCAAAAAGTTCTCGCCCCAGCCAAGACTCCTCTGGCGTTTCTCGCCCCGGCGAGATTTCCAGGAAAAAGTTCTCGCCCCGGCGAGAATCGCGGAATCCAGGTTTTAAAAATTCGTTCCCAAATCAAATTCATTCCTTCCTATTCCTATTCAACTTCACCAAACCTTATTTCTTCCCTCTCCCACACCAACTGAACTTCCCCACACCCATTCTTCTTCCAATTTCTTCTCTTCTCCTACCCACACTTGGATTCAATCACAAAACCCATAAATTCTCTCCAAAATCAAACCCTTACACGGTTCTTACTCCAAATTCATTCCTAATCGGATTTCTCTGTTCTATACTACAAAGCTACTGGGGTTTGTTCTCTTTGCATGCACACGTGCTAGGGTTCTTACATAATTAACGACGCAATTCTACTGGGGTAACCATTCAATAGCCATATAGTCTCCTGCATTATTCTCTGCTACTATAAGGATTTGTTAAAAGTTGATGTACTTTGAGTTTGGGGGGAAACTATCGTATCAGTTACATCGATAGCAACACACATGGCTCCCAAAAGGCATCGGGGTGAGAGTTCATCTTCAACACCATCAAGGAAATTTGATAGACGAAAATTCGTCAGTGCTGAGGCTGCTGACAGATATGATTCGTATACATCGGGTAAAGCTCTAACTCCCGAGCGCGGTCTTCAACCTGAAGAGGTGGTAGATGGTGAGATGATGTTGCAAATTATAGAGAGGGGATGGGAGACATTCACAGCCCATCCGGAGCCTGCGTGTATAGCCATCGTCAAGGAATTATATGTCAATGTAGAGGATGCGGCATCATGCGAGGTTTTTAGCAGAGGCAAGAAAGTTTCGTTCAGTGCCCAGACGATCAATGAATATTATAATTTGAGGCCTGACGAACGCTGCAGATACTCTCAATTTCTTGCGGAGGGGCTGAATTTGGAGAAGGTTATGACTGATTTGTGTAAACCGGGGATGACTTGGATATCCAGAAGACCACGTGCAGTAATTTCTTTCCTTAGCAAGGATCTAAGTTGTTATGGGAAGGTCTGGTATGCCTTTCTGTCCGCTAAATTGATGTCATCACAGCATGTGAGTGATGTCCTAAAGGAGAAAACTTTGTTGTTATATGCCATTGTGACGGGGATCAAGATTAATATGGGGGAGGTGATTGAGGCGTCGATTCGTTAAAGTTTACGGAGTTTACATAGTCAAGGTGGTTTGCCACCCCCTTCTCTGATTTGTGGATTATGCCTTTGAGCGGGGGTTCGCTGGGGTACTGAGGATGCTGTCCAGCAACCGTTGCTTCTTTTGGACCACCGATTAATTATAAGATATAAGGAGTGGGAAGGTGGTGAGTCACACCCCCGTTGCTTGGGATATATCATTCATCCTCCTTCTGACAATGAGGAGCAGGAGCCCGATGAAGAAGTAGCGGGTCCTTCGACGTCCACTTCCTCTGGCAAATCCACCTTCAGTCTGCAATTTCGTGAATTACAACGACTTATAACTGATCAGCATAGGACCATATTGAGACAGAATCAACGGTTGGTGGATCGACAGGAACATATGTATACCTATCAGACGAGTTGTACGAACGCCATAGCAGAGATGTATGATAAGATGCGGCCGTTGATGGATCCTGTTAATTTTCCAGAGGCTCAGCCGTTGCCAGTATTTCCCTCACCACCCCCAGATGATGATGACGAGTTCGGGCCCACCGTTTGACTTGTCAGGGAAGTCCTTCGTTCTTTAATTTTTTTATTTTCAGCACAATGAGGACATTATTTTGTTTGAGTTTGGGGGGTTTATGTTTTGATATTGTGTGCATATTAGGAATGGTTTTAATTATTTCACTACAAGAAAAGGGTCTACCAGCGACCACTGTCGGTCGCAGATACCTATCAGCGACCGACTGTAGTCGCTGATAGTCGTCGCATAAAATTTGGTCGCTGATGTGTACATCGGCGACCACTATTAGCGATGGATATATCTGCGACCGCTATTAGCGACCGAATTCGTCATTTCGGTCGCTAAGCTGAGTCAGCATGGCTCAGGGCCAAAGGCTGACGTGGTCCACGTTTCAGCGACTGCAATCAGCGACTGCAATCAGCGACCGCACGCGGTCGCTGATACCCTAAAATGTTTAGCAGTCGCTAATGAATTAATATCAACGACCGCATGCGGTCGCTGATTTGAAAAAACTAAAAACCAGCTTTTTGCTATTTAGCAGAATTCCCAAAAAACCTGTACTTGTTTTGTACCTGCTTTATCCCAACACATATACACAACAATATAAACATCTTGCACAACAATGTAAACATCAATCGTCCACCGACACATACACCAAACTAGTATATAAACTATATAAACAAATCTAATATTTAAGTAACATGAATGAATATAAAGTACAAAATTCTCAAAGAACTACAAAACAGAGCTGTATCGATCGTCAAGCATCAGTGTCTTGATTAGTTTCTCCTTGATCACCTTGTAATTAACAAAATAATAAAACAAGTTACAAATATATACTAACTATGTTAATATTGGTATATTATGACAATATATACAACAAATTAATTTTATACCTCGTCGTCATCCCCATGTTGTGATGTTGCTGCTGCCGCTACTGCTTTAGCTAACTCCTCAGGACTCAGAGCCCCCAGATGCCTGCCTAGTATCTTCAGAAGATCTCGATCTCGACATATAGCTCTCACACAGTCAGCCGGAGTATGAACAGCTGGATGACTCAATGACTATGAAGACTGGGCAGCAGAGCTGCCTGAGCCACTGAAAGATGGGCGTTGTCATTGTCCTTGACCTTTAATATAGTTCTTCTTCACAACAGACGCCCTCTCCCACAACTCTTGATCAATAGGCGGACGTGGAGTGTCTACAGGATAGCGCTCATTCAATAAACGCTTATAAGAATCCTATCATCATGTTAACAATTAAATAGTTAAAAATAAATTCTGTAAGCATTGATAAACAAGATCAAATTGTTAAAACTTATTACCGCTATCTGGATAGCCTCAGGCAGGCCATCACGGGTGTCCACGTACACATCCAACCAATGGATAGGCTGACCTTGAGACTGAGACTTTTAGACAAAAAATAGCACAATATTACTAAGTAAAAATGTGATATATTTTCTATAATTCATGATTGCAAACATATTAAAACTTGTAAATACGTACCCTGGCAGTGATATGTTGCAACTGTGAAATACTGTCACCCTTGTATGTTCCTTTAGCCTTTTCGCCATCGGGTACACCCGAGGATCTGTTGGTGGCGGCAGTCTTTCGTCTTTTCACCCAGCTCTCAGCTCTCCATTGGGCACACATCTCAGCCTATATGGATTGGGTGCACCACCAGGGACTATGCTCGTGCATGTAATCCTCGCCCTGGCCTGGATGGTCGATCGATGCATTGTGAAGGGCTTTTTGTCGTTCTTTATTCAAATTGTCTTTGGTGCGGACCGCGCACTTCTGCCAGAATAATGTTTGTATCACTGAAGCCTGCGCGTCCTCCCATCTATACCGTTTCTATAAATAAAACAACAATAATAACATTACTAAACAATTATCCTTTGAATATAATATTATTTGTCATAATTAAAAAAAATATACCTAGAATTCAGCCCAAACAACATCCTTATGGGCGATAGGTGTGCTCGCCCACATAATCACAGGTGTAGGCTAATTCTGTAAACACAACTATGATATGCACTTGACGATCTTATTATCTGAAAAATCACTATAATATACAACAATTTACATCAACGATATAGATATATTAAAGCAATTTACATCTAAGTTCTATATATCTTGTATAAATGGAATCTAAAATGCTTATATATAAATGATATATGCGGGACGTACGTGCTATTCGGAGAAGGGCGAATCTGTATAAGAATCCGATCATCCGGATTAGTAGGGGCCTTGGGCACATGATTAGGCCCCCTACCTAAGCCGCGCTTTTTCTGCGCTGCTTCAGAAGCCATCTATATATTACAAATTTCAAGATGTTATTATGAGTTATATTTTATTACATGTATATATGAATATATAAAATGACAATAAACATGACAGTGATATAAACATGTATATATATGAATATAAAATGACAATAAACAAAAGTTGCATTTAAATAGTTTAATACATAAACATAACAGTGTCATTGTCATGTATATATATGAATATAAAATGACAATGATATAAACATGTAATGCTAAACATGCATTTCATTTGTTCAAGTGTCAATGTTTGATTCAGAATCATCTTGTATACGTGTTGCAGATTCATAACCATCATCTGCTTCAGATTCAGTGTCAGATTCAGTCAATAACTCTTCCTCCTCAGTATCAATGTCATCTGACACAAGTATTGACTCAGGATCTAATTCACGTGGTTCATCTCCACCATCTAACTGGATTACTTCATTGTCGTCATCCACATTTATTATAGTTTGACTATGAAACATTTGCTCTTGGTAAATCTCCCCATCAACTACTTTTACACGACTACGTGCGGGAGTATGAATTACAACTTGCCAATCTATAAGCGGTCTATCCCTTTTCTTAATAGGACTAGGAGTGTAGTATACTTGTACTGTTTGAGTTGGTAAAATAAACGGTTCGTTGGAGTACGCAGATCTGTGGAGTTTAATATCGACGATTTCATGTCTGTCATGACGTATCCCTTTTTCTGAATCAAACCAACGGCACTTCAACAAGTGAATATGACCCCCGTATGTGCCCTTGTACGACAACTCTACGATTTCCTCCAACTCCCCATAAAAGGAACGACCAAGCTCATTGTAACAATCTCTTTGGACACACACTCCAGAGTTCGTTGTTCTTTTACCGCGCCCATATGCCTTTGTATGAAATTCACAACCATTTATTCTGTAACCATTGCGGCTGACTTGGTCCATGTCTGGTCCCATAGCTAGGACTTGTACATTAGCCGGAATCGTTGATCCCTCAGTCAAAGCCTACAAAAACTCCATCTTATTAATGAAGTCATAGTTAATATGGAGTGTATATATATACTACGTGCTTAAGAAATTGAACTTACTTTGTCCTTTAGCCAAAGTGCAATTTTTTTATCACGATTGATTTGAATATCTTTATCAGTTATGCCGGGATGCTTCACTTTTAACTCGTCATCGTACAATCTATACCATGTTATAAACATTAACATATTGGAATAAATTTTCAACTTAAAAGATAAATTATCAAGTTTACATGTGTACCTCACAAATTCGTCAATCTCCTCGCAATTGAAAAGAATGTAAGTATGTGCAGCATGTAATTCTTGCTCAGAGAGGAATATGTGCTTCCCTTTTCCATAAGCGCGGCCCGATAGACCAAATACAGAGAGCCGACCATTTAGTTCAACATTTCCCCCATCATCATGTCTCGATACTCGATTGGCCTTTGTCAAGACTTCGTCCGGAAAATAGTCTGAGACAAACGTAGATATCTCATCGAAACTGTATGCCTCACATATCGACCCCTCGACATAAGCTCTATTCTCCACCTTCCTCTTAAGGTTTCCCATCACCCTCTCGAAAGGATACATCCATCTATATTGAACTGGACCCCAAACACGAGCTTCATAGGGAACATGGATTTGCAAATGCTCCATGGAGTAAAAAAAACCAGGTGGGAATATTTTTTTCCAGTTTACACGTGATCTCTATGATGTTCTTCTTAAGTACATACATGTCCTTCTCATTTAATGATTTTGAACATAAGTCTTTGAAGAAACGACTAAGATCCGTCAAAGCATCCCATATTGGTTTATCAAGTAGATCCCAAAATGTTATAGGCATGAGTCTCTCCATGAATACATGACAGTCATGACTCTACATCCCTTGCAATTTCCCACCCTTAACACACCTTGCAATGTTTGACGCATATCCATCTGGTAGTTTCAGAGACTTAACCCATGTGCACACATCTTCAACTTGCTTTTTGGACAATGTGTACCTTGCATGCGGTTTAACAATCTTACCATTAGGAGATTCATAAAGTTCTAATCCAGGAAGCTTACAAATATCTTTCATGTTCAAACGTGCCTTATCATTATCTTTTGTCTTCCCCATAACATTCATCACGGTGTTAAACACATTGTCAAACACATTCTTCTCAATATGCATCACATCTAGATTATGACGAATTAAATTTGTAGATCAATAAGGCAGTTCCCAAAAGATGCTTCTCCGAACCCAGTTATGAGATTCGCCAAACCCATTTATTATGTTTATGGCATCAATCTTACCAAGTGGGATAACCGGCAATCTCATCACACGATCTCGCATCTCCGTTCCCGAAAATCGCGGTGCAGGCATATTATTGTCTACTTTCCTTTTCCTGAAGTGTTCTCTATTTCTTCGAAACGGGTGATCTATCGGCAAGAACCGACGATGACAGTCAAACCAGCAAGGCTTTCGACCTTTTGATAGATTGAAAGACTTTGTATGCTCCATACAATACGGACAAGCCAACTTCCCGTGTGTACTCCATCCAGCTAACATACCATAAGCTGGGAAGTCACTTATAGTCCACATAACCGCTACCCTAAGGTTGAAATTTGTTTTCGTTGCAACATCCCAAGTCTGTACTCCATCCTCCCACAATACCTTCAACTCGTCTATAAGAGGTCTCAAGTAAACATCTAAGTTCTTTCCAAGACTCTTAGGACCAGGAACCACGAGTGAAAGAAACAAGTATGGCTGTTTCATACACATCCAAGGAGGCAAGTTGTACGGAGTAACAATCACAGGCCAACATGAGTACGGAACAACTGAATGGCCAAACAGATTGAAACCATCGGTGGACAATCCAAGCCTCACATTTCTA
Organism: Aralia elata; assembly: GCA_034770075.1. NCBI lineage: Eukaryota > Viridiplantae > Streptophyta > Magnoliopsida > Apiales > Araliaceae > Aralia > Aralia elata. Next base: position 102,937 of record JAVJAP010000045.1, on the reverse strand, counting down.
GGTTCCAATGCAAACCCAGGATGTGCTAAGTTGAAATCTTTCCAAGCCTGCCCATCTACGGGATGATTTAGTTCTCTATCTTTAGCTGGAGATTTCGCATGCCAACTCATATGTTCAGCTGTTCTTGAAGACATGTATAATCTTTTTAGCCAATGTGTTATTGGAAAATACCTTAGAATCTTAAACGGTATACTTGATTTTTTTGTAGTCACACCCTCTTCATTAGGCCTAAACCGATAATGACTGCAAAACGTGCACCTTGTCATATGTTCATTTTCCTTATAAAACAACATGCAATCGTTGGGACATGCATCGATCTTTTGGTATCCAAGACCCAACTTCTTCACCATTTTCTTACAAAAGTAATAGTTACCAGGTAATTTCTCACTGTTAGGCAACATATTCTTAATGGCCTTCAAGAGCGACTCAAAACACTCATGGCTCATGTTGTGATCAGCCTTGATGTTAAGTAATGTTGCCACTGCAGACAATGTAGTGTGTTTGGTGCAACCATGCCACAATGGCATGCTACCCTCGTCTAACAACTTAAAGAAGTCTTTGGCATCAGAATTCATAGGTTGCTCTCTACCTTGTTCCCAATCAAAATTTGGCCCTGCAATATCATGAACCATTTCATTCATACGATGAGTACTACTGCCCGAATTGTGTACTTCTGTGATGCCACCATCTCTTCTCTGCCCATGTGCCCACCAGCATTCTTCGTAATTTTTCATGAACCCAGAAACAAGTAAATGAGAGTTTACCACGTCTCTGTCCGTATAATTTACATTCTTACACTTCAAACATGGACATCGTATCTGCGACTGACCATTCATACATTTCGGGTGACTATACGCATACTCCAAAAACACTTGGCAACCAGCTCTAAATTCAGTTGTAGCACCTATCTGGGCACTTGACTTTCGTCGTGCCATCCAACTACGGTCTGAATAGAGGTCCATGATTCCACGACACCTACTATAGACAACATGAGCTTATTAATCATATGACTTGAGTATACTTGTAACCATATGACTTGAGCATACTTGTAAGCATATGATTAACATTTCAGCATACTTATAAGCATATAATTAACATTTAAGCATACTCAATGTTAACGAATGAATGCAAATTAAAGCAGTATGAGAAACTTTAAATGTTATTAAATTTAGTATGAGAAACTAAGTAAATACTACTTAGTTTAATAGTTATATTATATCATGTTATTTTATTTTAATTTATTTTAAATTTGTTTTTATTATTAATCGTAAGTGAATACGTAAGGTATTTCATTCATGCTAGCTTTATATCAGAGTTAAATATCTTTGTTTTTTTGTTATAGCCAAAACAGTTTCTTTATTGACCAAGTGTGTCTAGTTACCTTCTCTGTTGCACTAATAGTTCCCCAGCACTACCCATTTTGGCTTAACAGCCCCCCAATAGCTTACCATGCTGACAACCAAGCTTGGCTTGGCCCCGTGAGGCTTGGCTAAGCTTGGCGTGGCCTCGTGTGGCCTCGCGGCCCCAAGCCCAGCCCATCAGCTCCAACAGCCCCTTAATAGGCTCTAGTGGATCACCAATATATTTATATCCAATTGATAAGCAGCACCCAGGCTCTCTATATAAACAGAACCCAATTTACTGAGAATTACTAAAATTAAGCTACTCACATATTCAAACAATTCAATTTCTCATTTTATTTCAATAATGGGCATAACTTTCCTATAACCAAAAGCTATTATATATTTTAAACCTAAAATTGTTCACAATAAAAGAGGTAAAAAAAATTCAACTACAAACTTATACTTATAATACTCATGAACATTTTTCAAGCTTGAAGTGACTGTAAAATCATTATTCAATCTTGATCTAAGCATAAAATAAATGTCCGTTGCATATGGGAGGTCTTGGAGTTTGTGAAACAATTAAGAATTCATATATATCAATCTAATGCATATTACCCAAACTGACATAAATTAACTAAATCAAATTACCCAAAGTACTGCATATTACCCAAATAAATTTTACTCTAATCAAAACTTATAAACCAAACATAATCATATTACCCAAATCGACTTCAAATACTAATAAAATCATAATCATATTACCCAAAAATAATCAAATCCATATATATCAATCTAATGCATATATAATAAAATTCATATTCAATATTGAAATATTATTCATTGAAATCAATACCTCAAGGCGGTGGGTGGCGGCGGTGGGCGTCGGTTGCAGCAGTGGCGGCGGTGGCTTCTCTCCTGCGGCATGACCTTCTCCCTCTTCTTCCCCTTCTCCCTCTTCTCCCTTTTCTTTCTCCCTTTTTTTTCTCTTCTGGTTCAGCTACTGTCGAGCGAGGTGTGGCTGATAGGTTATAAGAATCAGCGATCGATAATAGCGACCGCAGGCGGTCGCTGAATATTTAATGATATGGAAGTATCAACGACCGTATGCAGTCGCTGATAGTGAGAGGTCACAAAAAAATAGGGCGCCAACATTTCCAGCCAATTTTTAGGCGGTAAAATTGTAGTAGCGACCACATGCGGTCGCTAAAACAAAACAGCGACTACATTTCATTGCGGTCGCCACTGGCGGTCGCTAATGATAAGTATCTGCGACCGGATGTTCGGTCGCTGATATTGTTGGTCGCTATTAGAGCATTTTCTTGTAGTGTTTGCATTGTACTTGCATTAGTTTAATATGAATTGTTTCATTAGTTCATGGTGAATTGCATTAATTATTGTTTCATAAAAAAAAGAAGCATAGTAGAGTAGAATCATATAGGATTGCATTTAGGGTACTCAAACAATGACCGATGATGAAAATTTGATCAGTTCTTAATTAGTTTAACAAGATGGATAAGGAATGCTAAGTCAGGAGTTTGACTATTTTTAGTTGTGTCTACTTGGGGACCCTTGGTTTTAATTGCTCACGGCTATGTATGAATTGGTTAGGATTTGGTTCAATTTTTGTGTATTTAGTGCTCATTAAGAATATATTGACTTTTATCACTTGTTGGATCTTAAAAAAGAAAAGAGAAAAAAAAAGAAGGAAAAAAAATGTTGTTGAATAAACACTGCTTCGATGTCTGTCTAAGTACAAGAAAAAGAAGAAATATGAAAAAAGAAAGGATATAGACAGATAAGAGCAGATCTTGACTAGTTTATCTTTGTGGCCGGTGTCATTCGAATACGTAAGCCCTTAGGATGTGTCTTCACACTCAGCGCCCTAAAATCGTCTGGTTTGGGAGTCGTTGATCGAAAGTTCGTTACAAGGGTGGCATTGAAAATCCTAATAAAGATGAACATTGCACAAGTCAAGGGAAAACTTATATTGACGAGATGGAGCGTAAAACGCACTCGTTGAAAAAGAAAAAGAAAAAAAATATGAATAGTAAAGACAAGTGGGTAAAAGTAGAGCTTAAACGGAAAAAATATGCGAATTTATCTTTCTCTAAGCACAGTGATACTAGAGGTTGAATTCAAAATTTTGATTGATTTGATATATTGCATACACATGTAAGGGTTGAGAGTAAAGATATAACTAGAGATAGTTGAATTGTTGACAGTGCATGAGGTTGAAGTCCTGTTGAGTTATTAGTTACTGATTTCTGAGGCTGGATTTTTTTTTTCTTTAGAATATATGTTGATTAATTACTTGAGTTTAGTCAGTCGTGCATGTGCATGTGTGTAGGTAGTTAGTCTAGCAGTTGTTTTGGTTTGTTTTGTGCTTTTGCTTGAGGACAAGCAAAGTTTTGAGTTTTGGGCTATTTGATGAGTGGGTTTTAACTTATGAATTAGATACATTTTTAGCTTGATTTTTTGCTATCTTTGAGTGTTTGTAGTATCTTTTTATTTGTTTTTTTGTTTATTTTGTAGGTTGATGCTTCGGATCAGAAAAAGAACAAGGATTTGGTGCAGAGTATTCTCGTCGGGGTGAGAATTACATGCCTATTTTCTTCGCCGGGGCGGGACTTTTGTGAAGATTTTCTCGCCGGGGCGAGGAAGCGGATGGAGGAAAAATAAAAAAAAAGAAGTTTAATGCAACAGGATCAGTTATTCTAGGAGGTTGATGCTAACAAGGTTGCTTCTTATTAATCTGATGGGGAGACTATAATGGACATATATAAAGGATGGACAGAGACAATATGGAGAATTGAACAATACCAACGCAGAGATTGATTTTTTAGAGCTGAGCAAGGAGATTGGAGATCGGGACGAGCATCGTGAAGAATTCAGATTGGCGGATTGAAGATTGAAGATTTCATTGAGTTTTCTTTAAATCTTTTATTCTCTAATTTGTAATTAATTATGATGACTTATTTTAGAATTCTAGTTTTTATTTTCAGCATGAACTAAATTTACATTAAAGCTGCAATTGAACCTTTTGTGCTTATGACTTAACTATCTTATTTAATCCAATTATTGTTTCGTATTGAGTTGTATAGCTTGTTATATGCTTATTGATTAATTGTTTGGCCAGCAATTAGTGAGATACTTTAGATGAATTCGGGAGATGAAATCTAGGGTTTGGATCTGAATAAGTTAGCATGTATTCTTAATTATTTGCATGTGATGAATAATTAGGGTTGTGAAGTGAATAAGGATATCTCTTTACTGCATGTAACTATTGGGATTTGATATTTGATGAATTTAATCTTTTTAAGTTTTGCATAGGAATATCGCAGAATTGACTAGGTTAAATAAATTTGTTTGATCACTTGGAAAATGGCTTACGAATAAAGTTGAATTCCTGTTAACAACTCTATTGGATATAATGATTGGATAAATTGGAAATTTTAGTTATTTTGCATGATTGGGGATATTGTAGTCTTAAGCCTTTAAATCTGAATTTCAACTTTCGTGTTAGTTATTGACCTTAGTTTCAATTTAATTAGTTTTAATAGAAATTCAAATTGTGATTGTTTAATAGAATAGAGTAATTTAGATTGGTAGTTGAAGGTATAAAACATAATAATTCTTTGTGAGAACGATACTCTATTTACCACTTTATTACTTGTTGATCGTGTATACTTGCACGTAATTGTTGATTGTGCAATCGGACAACAGTTTTTCTTAGGCTGAAATAATTGTGTTTTTCTTAGGCTGAAAGAGAATATGAAATTTGGTATTTTCTTCTGATAGAAAAAGTACTAAATATGTTTTTGATCAATGATATATATAATAACATTAATCTTTATCGTGAATGGGGATACTAAGGGATTTCTCTTCTGGCTACAATACTTATCTAGATATTATTATCTAATAATAATATTCAAAATAAATATTAGTTATAATTAATTCCACTAAATAATTGTAATTGCACTTCAGTCCAGGAATTAATTAAATAAAGTCTTTACTAAAACTGTAAATAGTTCCTCTATAGATGTACATAAATATTTCAGAATCAATTAATATAATTTCGATACATTTAAACTAATTTCATAAGTCCATAATTTATCTTTATTTGATCATAAATTGATTTAACAATTAAATCAATCATTTTAATAATAAATATTAAAAGACTCGGTCAAGATTCTATGATCAATGATAAATTATCTTATGAAAAATCTTATAGATGTTTTGACAAAATAATGTTCTTAATATTAAGTAAATATATATTAATCGACAATCCGAGTTATTAATTAACACGATGTAATCTCGCTCATTAGAACATCAAATTAACATATATAACAATATTAAATCTATTATTATTTCAAAATTTAAAAATTTCACAAACTAGTATTTATGTGAAAATATTTTATAAATTAAATATTATCACATGATCCATTTAATGCACACTTTTAATGCACTAGTACTTTAATTAGAAGTCCAACTTTCATGATCAAGATAAATCATCTCTGTTAACGTACTATAACCTACATGATAATATCTTCAAATCATCCTAAGTTATAAATTATTTCTTTATTTATATATTATATATGATTTATATCTTCTGTGTATTACATTTATTTATACACATAAACCATAACATATATAATATAGAGATTTATATAAATAAATTAAACAAATATTTAATGAATGATGAATGATATACTTTATTAATAAATAAATGTTCAATATAAATAAATAAATATTAAATAAATAGATAGATAAATAAAATTTTTATAACAAAAATCCAACATATACCTCTATTGAAATTCGATCAAAAACTTGTGCAATATATAGGGATACTCTTAAAATTATTATGCTTTTGCCTATGAAATGTCATTCGGCCAATAAAAAAGTTTTAATAGGCGGTTGAATCAAAATCTTCTAGGCAATTTTTACCTAAGGATTTAAATATAAATAATACACATGCAAATAAAAAAGTTGAGCCTTCACCTATAAATTAATTCATTATAATATTGGGTTTATTTATTTATTTATTTATTTATTGTTATACCAGAAGAAAACTGAGATTATGATTAATCATGTCCTTTTCAAAGCTTGTGACACCACAACCAATCCAAAATTGCTGTCATTATGTCTCCATATCTATCCATCTATCTACGGGCTTCCGATAACCTACGGCACTTGGACGTGACAACTCAACTAATAAAATAATACTTGGTAGTATTGATTTACTTCCTGTTACATTTGTTCTTTTTTCTTTCTTGCTTTCTTTTCTATTTTTCTCTACCACTCAGTTGTCACAAACCCATAACCCTTGGCTGGCCCATTGTGTTTTTAGAGCTACGTTTTTTTTTTTTTGTTTTTCATGTACTCCCTCCGTCTCAAATTAATTGCATAATTTTGACCTTTTAAAATTAAATTGACTATTTTTAAAACTAATTTTTATACTATTTTTGTTAACATATAGGTGAAGATATTATAACCAAAAGAAAGTATATACAATTTATTACTAATTTCAATTTTTATAATTTTAGAAATATATTTATATATGCTTAATTATTAATTTTAAAAATAGTCAATTTGACTTAAAAAAGTCATAAAAAAGCAATTAATTTGGGACGGAGGGAGTATATGATAAAGCGCCCATGATATTTTTGGTGTTATTGTGTCACGTTTTAATTTTTTTTTTCTACAATTTTAAATATATTATCATTTTATCATTTGTAATTTATTTTTTTTATCTTTTTATTTAATTCTCTAAATTTTATATAATTTTAATTTCACCTCACATAATTTACACACGCAGAGCGTGTGTTGCTGGATACTAGTATATATAATAATTGTAAGTGTAATTTAGATACAAAGACACAATTTTAATTCTCGTAACCAATCAAGATTCTTATGTCCACAAAATTAATAAATTAACATTATTTTTCTAGGCCCACACCATTTTTGGACATGAAAATTGTGATTCAGTTCAGTTCGAGTGTTGCATGTTTTCCTTTTTTTTGAGTGCTTTCCTTTCCATCCATATATTCAGCAACAATCCCTTAATACGTATATTATTATTAACTAGTTTTCTTTGGGTTTGTTCTATAGGAACTTTCTGGAACTTCAAACCCTCAACTTTTACCTACTAAAAGTACTTATCATAATTTCTGTTACAACTTAAGAAAACGGGATTTTAAATAATCCATGGGAACTCAAGTAAATAAGCAGGGCCGGCCCTGGGCCAGGGCAACCAGGGCAACCGCCCAGGGCCCAAAGTTACAAAGGGCCCAAAATTAATTATAAGTTTGTGTATATATGTGTATATATGTATATTTATAAGTAAAGCTTTAGTGGACTAGTGGTAGGAGAGTTCTTAGTCTTAGTATAGACCTGGGTTCAATACTTGGTGGGTGCATTTTGATTTTGCTTTCCATTTCTTTTTCACTAACGGTCCAAAAAAAGCTCCAACATTAAATGTTTTCTATTTGTAATTTTTCAATGCTTAAATTCTATGGGAAAAAAAAAGAACTAGCCAAATATGACAAATGACCAATCATAGGGTTAATTTTACACAATGACCTTAAATGACACAATATTGACTATAAAGGCAACCTTACTATTTTTTTAATTTATTTTTTTTTCAAAAACACTTTTACAATTGTTGATATGAAATATTGTTTTAATTATGTTGTAAATTTTTTTTGTCAAACCTTTATATTAAAAAAAGTGCTTTCCATTTCTTTTTCACTAACGGTCCAAAAAAAGCTCCAACATTAAATGTTTTCTATTTGTAATTTTTCAATGCTTAAATTCTATGGGAAAAAAAAAGAACTAGCCAAATATGACAAATGACCAATCATAGGGTTAATTTTACATAATGACCTTAAATGACACAATATTGACTATAAAGGCAACCTTACTATTTTTTTAATTTATTTTTTTTTCAAAAACACTTTTACAATTGTTGATATGAAATATTGTTTTAATTATGTTGTAAATTTTTTTTTGTCAAACCTTTATATTAAAAAAAGTGTTTTATTTCAACACACTACAAACTCCCGCCAAATTAAAAAAATACAAAAATATTATAAAAAATTTGGCTCGGGGGCGCTGCCCCCGAACCCCCGCCATTGGGCACCCTCAAGAAATTTCGCCCTGGGCCTTGCAAAACCCAGGACCGGCCCTGTAAATAAGTAAATTATTATTCTCAATCACACTTAAATAAACTAGCTTCTCCATCTCCATTCTACATGTCTTGTATATATAACCGGCTTGCTAGTGTCACTATACTCCACCTTTACCTGACTACCTGAGTTAATGGTGCCATATGAATACAGCTAATTTAGTTTATATATAAATATAAATATATGACTTTTATAATATTATCATAAACTGCTTTCCTATTTATCACATCCAAAAGAGTTGAAGCATATAGATAAAGAGCAAACGGTTAGCAAGTACATATAATCATGTATAGCCAAATCAACAATAATAATAATAATATACGTAGTTGGTTGGAATCTTAAAATGTATAGATCACCAACCTCCAACTGCTGAAATTGATAATTGTACAATCCCTTAATTTTCGCAAAACTATACTCCCTGACTGCAATTGAAACCAGGAGCGGATCTAGCTCGGAGCTTTGGGATAAATTTTACTACAACTTACGGTAAAACCTCGATAAATGAATGTTCGATAAAGTAATAATCTCGTTTAGATAATAATTTCTTTCGATTCCGATCCGGGCATGTGTACTAAAGTAATAATCTCACTAATTGTATTAAGTAATAAATTTTTTTGAATCCTTAAAGGCCCAACGAAACTATAAATTAATAATTACTAAATTTCATACAAAAATTTATATATATAATCCACATATTTTTGAACTTTTTGTAATAACATCCATATAATAGACCCAAAATTTTCAGCCGTGAGAGATTTTTTTTTTTTTTTAACTTGTTGGAATATATATCTTCTACACATCTACCTTATACTGTATAGCTAAAGAATTGAATCTTTTTATTTGCTATGTACATTAACTTAAAACTTTTTGTTTTCCAAGACATTATAAGTTTTACCAATTCTTTTTAACTTCTCTAGACTCAAATTAATACATTAATTATTGTCTTTTGATTTTTCTGACCACATACGTAAATTGAAAAACTCCCTCTAAAATAATAAATATTAATTTATCGATAAATGAATAAATATTCATTTATCGATCAATAAATAATTTTGCTAAAATAATATTTTTTTTTGATCCCAAGGGTATGTATTTATTTAGGTTTTATTGTACATAGCTTCTGATAGCTTGCCATTTCTCTCTTTTCTATCTCTTATTCTGTTTGTATGTACTCTTTTTTTTTCTCTCTGTCTCTCTCACACACATATTTGCACTCTTTTTGCTATCTTATTCTCTTTATACATACTCTGTTCGAATAATACTTTACTCATATTCTATTCAAATCTTTTTAAAAGTGTTCAAATTCATACTCGAACTTAAATATAATTTTGTAATCTTTGTTCAGATTCGAATTCGACTCGACTTGACTCATTTTTCAGTCGAACTACTCGCGAGTATTTGGAACATATATGAATCATAATCATTAATATTATGATAATTTAAAAAAAATTAACTTAATCAACTATGTATTTCATAATTCAAAAAATGACATAAAATTCATAAAATTATATGCTACATTATTACTTTTGAAACTACAAGACTACTGATTACATACTAGGTACATTACATCAATTTCAAAACAAGTTTTCTTCAATCTAATACAGCAGCAGTGTATCACTTAACAACTTGAATGGAAGAAATATGATTTCATTAGTATTTGAGGAAATCATTTAAATATGATATCTCTTCCTTTTTTAGTTCAAATTGACATTAGAGTTCTATTCTAAAATCAAGGTATGTAATCATTAGAAAAATAAAACTCTTACCATTTCAAAATATAGGATCAAATTTTATTTTTTCAAAGTTAATTTAAGATATTTTATAATTTAAACTTTAATTAATTTATTAAACCTATAAAAATAACAAATTTTAAAATTAGTATCACTATTCAGATAGTTTACGGTTTTCTTAATTGTATAATTTAAAATTAAAATAATTTATATCAATTTTTAACTTAAAAATATTTTAAATTAATTCCAAAAAATTAATATTGATCTTTGGTTTTGAAGCATAAGGATTATGTTGTTTCCGAGAGGCACTAAGAGATCTAAAAGAGGGGTTGAATAGATCATTTAAAACTTTTTCTTTTTAAGGAGGTATTACCAAATTATAAATTAAACAGATTAATTTAATTATACACAACAGAATATTAGTTTGGAAAGCCCCTTCAAAGATTTAAGGAAATCTCAGCTCTGAATTTAGTTTACTTGTGGAATTAAGTCACAACAGATATAAAAGATATGTGACGCCCCCAAAATAGGTCCATACAACCCATTTTGAGTCGCCAATAACATTCCACAAAATACAAATACAAATATGAATTTTCCCATTTACAATTAATAAGTGTTGTGCAAAATACGACAACACAATACAAATACATCTTAAATTCTCAATACACTTATTATCACACTAATAGTAAGGTATTGAGACACTTCTATTATCTCGGACCATTACTCCATTCCCCGACTAGTCCCCGCTACACTCTCTTTTCCTGAGGAGAACAATGGAACAAAAAAGAAAAGGGTGAGCACAAATAGCCCAGTAAGAAATATCATGACTAAGATAATGAAGAATAAAAATTATCTTTAGTCTTCAACAGAATTAAATCAGAGATTTAAAGATATTTTAATTATTCAACAACAACAATTGCAGCGGAACAAACAATCCATTAGAAGAGTCAAGTAGATTATAATATCTACCATCTTCTATAAATTAAATATAAATTAAAGGATCACCACCAATATTTTATCCTTGTAACACCAATCAACAATTCCTGTTTATGAACATCCAAATCAACAGTTTATATTCAACAGCCTCTCTTTGCACTACATGCCAAAGATATTTATTTGTAACATCACCGGTCATGATCATGTCAAACGCCAGTTCATCTTTGCACTACGGGCCAAAGAGAACTTTCACCATATGTCTTTGTTTGTAACACCAAAAGTCATGATTATACCAATACACAGTTTGGTCAAAATCATGTCACGCCAGTTCATCTTTGCACTACGGGCCAAAGAGAACTATCACCACAATTTAAGTATGAGGATGAGGATGATGACAATGATACAGTGAGATTAAGGATAAGAAAAGCTTTATAATTTAATCAGTATCAAAGATTGACCAAATTGCCAACACGATGACCAAATTGTGGAGTCAAATTCAAGAATGATATTCAAGAAATTATTTCATGCTTCAACTATAACGTATAAAACGAAATAGAAAGATTCAAGTGAGAAGATATTAGATGAAGCACAAACTATTAAGGATATTCTACTAATTTTCAGGGATTTTCTCCATTTAAAAAAATAAGGTTTTGGAAACAAACAAAGATTCTTATCATAAATGGAGAAATGTGAAAGAAAAAGATATCCCTTAAAGAGTACAAAAGAAATGATACGTTATACGAGTATAACAGAATATATGAAACTGCAAATGGATTTTCACCCGTCGTGCGATAATCCGCGTAGACAGATTATTTCCACAACAGATTAATAAGTAATGAATACAAAGGGTTATTCACCAGGCATGCGTCAATCCGCACGGACAGGTTATACCCACAGATTAATAAGGAATGAATACAGAAGGGTATTCACCAGGTACGACACTCGTACATACAGGTTATTCCCACAAATTAATACAGAATGAATAACAACCTTTATGAGTATAATATCACTTACGAACATGAAAGCAAATGATATTATATATGAGTATGAAAGAAATGATATTCCCTACCTTAGTTAACAAGTGACTGGATGTTACTTTCTATGAAGTTTACTAACTTCGGATAATACTAGTATTCTCACAAATACTCACAATAGCCTAGCACACTAAGAGAACTCAAGAAATTTAGAGAGAGAAAAAGTATAAGCAATGAAGGTGTGAAAATTTCTTAAACAAACTCTCCCTATTTATAGGAAAATCAAGGTGAGGGCATTTTAGTTTTTTCCCTAAATTTTCTTGGTTTATTACTCTTATACCCTTGGCATATTCTTTTAATATACTTTATGCCATAGTATATTCTTAGAATATGCTTTCACTTAGGTTTTTAACCCTAAGGTAAAATAAAAACTGAATTAACTATTTACTGACGGTAATTACTATTGAATGACATGTGGGTCCCACGAAAAAATAAAATCTGAAGAAATTATTCTACAAAAATAATTTGTGGGTCCCACCGATCAAATAGTTATGGGTCCCACGGAATAAAGTGTGGATCCCACGGAAAAAAATAAGTTAACTTTCAACAAAGGCTTCACGTATTTTTAATCAACACTATTTCAGACTTTCAACAATTATTCACCGTTAATATTATAGACTTATAATATTGACAACCAGATCATTCCCAGGAAAAAGGGGGCCTTCCGTATAAACGACGCGCAATTAAATAACCTTTTTCCTCGACAGAATTTCTAGACATTGTCAATAATGCTAAAATATCATATCAAATAATATGAGTTATAGTGTCATGACAAATAATAAAAAAAATATTATGCAGATGCTACTGTAACCATTATTGAATCAAAATACTGTGTCATAGCTACTTTATCAATTATTGAATCAATAATATAAAATACTGTGCAACACCGTGTGCTTGTGAAATACCGCGTACTACTGTGGAATAACGCGTTTTACTGTTCTTTTTATTACTGGGTATTTCAACAGTTGCAGGTGATAATACTGTTGACAAATACTGTCGTTTTCAGTATCCGACAATGGGGCCCACTATCGTTGACAATATTGTCATTTCGGCGCCGTCATACGATACCGAATATAATATTCTCTAACAAAAAGAATATTTCCCGACAAAAGAAATATTCCCCGACATACACTGTTTATCAGATAATTTGCATATAACACCCTTAACTATCATTTATAATAATTAAGCACTTTACTATTTAGAAGAATAATCATAAAGAAAATAATAAATTTTTATTTCATAAAGTCGAGTACTTACAAGATAAATCCAGAAATATAAGAGCAGGAAAGTAAATGACACATGAAATTTTAAGTGGTTCGGAGTACGAATAACTCTTAGTCCACTCTTCTACTTTACGAGTAGGAAATTCACTAAAGATGCTGGAGTGACACTAAGATCTATTACAATGATGAATCACTAATATTCTTTCAAGTCACACAGACTTGGCAGAGGGTCACTAAAACCAGTTCACTAAGAACTCTTCAAGTCACTTAGACTTGGTAACAATAGGTCACTAAGAGCAACGAATCACAAGAGATTAGATGATTTCTGAGGTGCTACTAAGTGGCGTTTAGCTCAGCTTCTTAAAGACTTAGTAGCAGAACAAGTTGTTCTAATTCGTAGAGTGGAGTGTTCTTGAAGTTTGGGCAACAATTCAGCTTGATGTTCGTGATTCGTACTGTCTGATTGCATCTTCACGCCCTTTTATAGACGACCTAGAGATTTTCCCGTTGGGAAGTTGCCATTGCTCATTTAATACTCCGATCCTAGAAGATATCTGATGTTGACTTTCAGAGAGGATGTGTCAGCTTGCTTTCAGCTCTGGTAGGTCACATCAGACTGCTGTAGTACCTACCACGTGGGTATTGTCACATCAACAAACTAGTTGTTAGACATAACTCGATCTAATCTTCATTTCAAACTGAGGATGATCGACAAACATCTCGGGTTCTTCACTCTACAAGACTTCTCAATGTTAGTCTCATGTCAGACCTGACATACTCTACGATTTGCCTAATCGTAGAGTTTTTTGGAGGTCGTAAAGTATTTGACTCTCTACTATTTGTACTTCACGATCTGCTTGCTCTACGAATCGATCTGAACTCTACGATCTGCTCTATAATTTCTAAGCAGACACTGCGATCTTCATTTCACCTTATGATCTTAGAGTAAAATCTATGAATTTTTTGCAAACTCTACGATCTTGATTTTACTTTACGAAGTCCTGCCAGACTCTGCGATCTTGAATTGAATGTTTTACGATAACTTGGCCTACTCTGCGATCTTCAATAAACTTTATGATTTCTCAAAGTTGAATTACGATCGTTCAATCAACTATACGATCGATTTAGTACTATCATCTATACATTTGTTTAGTTCAATAGATCAACCTAACAAGTTTGATCTTCTATTCTAAGTCCTTATACATTAATTTCTCATTTAAGAACTTCACAAAAACTACTGATACTATTACCTTATCATCATCAAATTAGAATATGCAATTGTCCTAACAATCTCTCCCTATTTGATGTTGACAAAACCAGTAGTTTCAAGCATTCATCAATTCTACGATGCAAAATTAATACTTTGAATATAAATATGACTTAAATATAGTGAGCAACTGTATTGCTAGAGTAAAAGAATGAATTTATTGATTGAATTAAAGAATGTTACAAAGAATAGAAATTTATAAAAAAAAAAATTACAACATATACCTATTCTTTATTTACCTTCTTCTTCTACCTTCTCCCCCTCTTGTTCCTGGGAGGATCTCTTCTCTCAGCTTCACGTCACCTCATGTAATTTTCTCTTGCTTCAGCTTCTCTCTTTTGAATTTCCTCTATAGAGTCTCTAGGTCCAAGATCAGGGATATTGAACATTTTTTCCCTTCAATGTGAACCCCTTGAAGATTTTTATTGATGAGCATTGGGTCCGGGTGGAAGTCATGAGCCAATGGAAGTCACTGTACTCGACGATTCTGCCCTTGAAGAGGAAGAATGGTCACGACCTAGAGGGAGTGCTTGGGGTGCTCTAGAGGGAGGAGGAGGAGGAATTGATGATTGTTGTTGAGGACATCTCTTCTCCCCCTTATCTGCTTTCTCCCCTTTTTTCAATATCTCGTGCTTGACGTAAGGCATTGACTTCCTTCGAGAGATGCTTGGCAACGGTGACTAGCTCTTGCATTTGGCTTCTAGACATGAAAATGTCGTATCTTGCTTCTTGCTGCCTAGCATCAGCTTGTTCTCGTTGATGATGAATAAGAGCCATGTCAGTATCTATTCTTTCCATTAACTGCATTACCATGCCTTTGAATTCTGATAGAGATGAGCTTAGGGAGAACACCTTATCGGAGAGAAATTTGATGGATTCAACATTAGTTAACTGGAGAGAGAGAACAACTGCTTTGTGATCTGCAATTTGTTTGAAAAAGATCTCATCCCTCTTCTGGAGATTGTTAGCAATAGTCTTGAGCATCTCTTTCATTCTTTTTGTTGAACTCCTTTGACAATTCATATAATGCCCCCAAATCCGGGTCCCTTTAACCTCAGACCTGTTGCGTCACGATACAACCTTCATCTTAATATTTACAACCTTTGTTTATAAAATAATGAATAGAACCTCGCTTTGATACTAATTAATACATTAATTGCTTCTATCCTTTGCATTTAATTCTCTTTATTCACGTTTAACCATAATAACTTATACTTTATTATCAACTAGTCGTCTATCGAATCACTAAAACACCTTGCTTTAATGACCGATCTCCTGACCTCTCTTCAGAACCTCCTTAGAGCATTTTGCACCACAGTCTCTCAACCATATCTGTTATTCTTAACACATAGATTCTATTAACATATTTAATCATTCCTCCACTCTAATCTAGGTTTTAAACTTTACACTTTATTTAATTATTCAAAACCTTATTTAAAAGTCTTATAAATATCCAGGATATCACACCTCCTTCTAAGAATTTCGTCCTCGAAATTACAGCATACAAATCTTTACTCATTCTGTTTACCAAAATAGGTTTTCAATTTAACCTTTCTCTGGTCACATTTGTTTACCTTCTCAATTTAATGAGTATCATACTCTTTCCTCTTATGAGGACCTCTTCTATCATCACATCCTACAATGACTTCTCCCTAAGGAGTTCACACCTTCTGAACATTCAGGAGTCTTCACAATTGTTCAATAATTGTGAATCAGTATGAATAACTAGGAAATAAAAAGTTTCCTTTAAAACTTTTCATATTATGTTGAGGGGTCATAAAGACCATGAACATTTAGAATGTTTATCAATCATCTAGATTGTAGACATTAATTGTTCTAGGCCTGTTTACAATCACGAAGAAGGTAAACTACCTCTGCAAGTACGTTAGGTGATCAGCCTATCGTACCACTATGTCGTGCACAACGTATTAACCTCCATAACGACTATTTATGCATTAATAGGTTGAACTATGTTAACCAACCAATATATACATACATACATATATATATATACCCCTCCTTCGGGGTTGTTCACCTCAGACATAACACCAGATTCCGTACTAGAACAATTTGGCTTGGAGAATTTTAGTTAACTTTCAATTTCATCATTTCTTAGCAAATGTGTCTAGCCGGAACAAATAACATCAACTCTTCTTCAACCAGGTCAAAATACTAAAAATCATTTTATGACTTTGTCATACTACAACATACCATAGTGGGTTGATGATTCTATGATCACATCTACACTAGGTTAAATTGTATTGATGATTCCATCATTTGTCATATCCACACCATGTTTAAACGATGTGTCAACATTTTAAAATACATTTTGATGTTTTCAAATCAATTTTGCCTAGCGGAAACAATTAGCATAGACATTTATACAACAAAACTTTTAAAAACTTAATAGTTAAATCATTGAACAAATCTTTTCAAAGGCACATTAGTGCGAATATAAGCACGATTTGGAGATCTAGCATAGCTAGAAGATTTGGAACACTCGCGATCCTCAGTCATCTCTAATTTTCGTCTTTCTTCTTATATCTAATAACTCTATTCACTTTTGATTCTACTGATGTTTACCAATCACATATAATTCTTATATCTCACTCTATGACCTTCCTTATAATCTAGACCACAACACTGTTCATCAAACTTACCACACATTATGAGTTCAGGAACTTACCACAATAATATGAGTTTAAGAACTTGTCCTAGTAATATGTAGTTCAGGAACGCATCAAGAACTGTCCATACGCCTAGGGGCTTAAAAACTTACCATATAATTACGAGTCATGAACTTACCATAAGTATGAGTTTTAAGAACTCACATCTAACCTTAACATTCCTCAATCTCTAATTATCAGATATACATAGGAGAAAAGAATCACCTTCTCACCCTACATATAACGGATAGCGCGACACTCGATTTCAATGATTATTAATGTAGTAAACTAAGTGGTCGTTAAACCAAGCACAAAACCCCTGTTCATATAAAGATTTGTTCAACGCAGCTACCACATGAGTCCTCAATTGAAATCTAACAAAATCTTAATTTTCTCTCTACTCAATACGAATTTTCTTAATCCGTATTTTATGATTTATAACTCTTCCTGAGTTTACATCGTACTATTTCATAGTGCCTTATCTCTTTATAGCGTCAGACTATAACTTTCCAATCGTTTAATAGATTATCTGTCATTCCATGATTCAATCCGATCACGTCGTGATCTTCTTTTACAATCGTTTCACAATACGATTTTCCTTACTCTATGATCGCTTCATCCTACGATCTCCTTATTCTTCTTTAATCATGTCATATTATGATTTTATTTACTCTTTTCTTCCCTTAGACGTTGTCTATTTATCATCACTTTTCATCTATATTGCTAGAGTCAGGTAACTCCTGATCCTCGTCTTTTTATAGCTCTTCGAGATTCTTCTTTGAACCTTCTTGTTTATATTTCAATTCTTCTTTTATGAATTTTCTAAATTCATTTCAATTTCTTTGAGAAGTTTTAAAAATTCGTTTCATATTACTTAGACTTTTATTCAAGTTTATTTCTCGTCATTTTCATCTACATATATTCCTTGAGTCAGGTACTTCATGACCATCTTTCTCTTTATTACTCATATCTCTTCAATATCCTCTTTCAGATAATCCTCTATATTTTCTTTTAAATCTTACACATATCTTTATCTTCTTCATTTCTTAATCATGAATTTCCTAAATTCATCTTTTATTACTTAAACTCTATCCGAGTTTATTTCTTACCATCCTCATCATCATCTCTACGGTTATAGCCTTAGGTACTCTTACCTAAGGTTTATAAGCTATCAGCTCTAATACCAACCTGTAACGCCTCCAAATTCGGGTCCCTTTAACCTCGGACCTGATGCGTCACGATACAACCTTCATCTCAATATTTACAACCTTTGTTCATAAAATAATGAATACAACCTCATTTTGATACCAATTAATACACTAGTTGCTTCTATCCTTTGCGTTTAATTCTCTTTATTCACGTTCAACCATAATAACTTATACCTTATTATCAATTAGTCGTCTATCGAACCACTAAAATACCTTGCTTTAATGACCGATCTCCTGACCTCTCTTCATAACCTCCTTAGAGCCTTTTGCACCACAGTCTCTCAACCATATCTGTTATTCTTAACATATAGATTCTATTAATATATTTAATCATTCCTCCACTCCCAATCTAGGTTTTAAACTTTAACCTTTATTTAATTATTCAAGACCTTATTTAAAAGTATTATAAATATCCGGGATATCACATTTCATCAGGGACTTTTGATGTAGTTTTAGCAATATGAGCAAGTCCCTTCTGAATCCCAATAGCCGTTTCTTGAATGCATTATGTGCACTCATCAGCAATAACATCCAGCATTCTCTCCATTTGAACTTTGGACAGCACTATTAAGACTCGATCTAGGATTTACTCCATTAGGGCTTCAGCTCCATCCTTATTTTCCCTGATTTAAGGAATTGAATAATGAATGAGCAAGAGTAAGATCTGAACTTTATGCATTTGAGGATGAAGGTATATCAGTATGAGTGTATGAAGTTGAAAGATCATCTGTATAAGTATGTGAAGTTGAAGGTATATCTATATATACAGTATCTATAGGAGTCACTACAAAAAAACTTATTTTCCACGAAAAATTCCGTCGAAAATAGCCTAATTATGTCGGAAATAAGTTATTTTCGACGAAAAAATTCGTAAGAAATTCGGTCGTAACTAAGTTGGTCGGAATTAATTCAGTCGAAATTTTCGTCAAAATTACTAATTTCTAACGGAATTATTTCCTACGGAAATTTCGTCGGAAATAACTTATTTCCCACCGAAATTCTGTCGGAAATAACTTATTTCCCATAGAATTCGGTCTGAAATTCTGTCGAAAATAACCCTCCTTTTGTTAAAAAAAAGAGAGAAATTTTACTGCTTTTTCATAATTTTAAACTAGATTCCTAATGTTTAAAATCAAGAACCAGATATGAGCCGTATACCATGATCCAATATCTACACCACTACTGTCTACGTAGTGTGCTTGCAACAGGAAGGTTTAATATAGAAAAGTGTAAATTAAATTCAAGTAAATAACTAACCCAAATCCAAAAATGTCAGGGAAATGATTTACAATACAAGGAACAACTCTCAAACTGAAGTAAAAGAAAAAGGAAAAGGTCCTCTTACTAATATAAAAATAGTTAGTAAGCTATGTATTTAATACTTGGAAACCTCTTTAGAATAAACATAATTCAATGGACTGCAAAAGCAATAATAGGCCATGGGTAACAAAGAACATCATTCGCCCTCTTTTTTCCTTTTAAAACAATTTAAAACAGTGATCGAGAATCCTAAAATAACTATAAAAAAAATTGAAGCTGAAGAGTTATAAGAGCGTAAAAATGGTGCATGTCGCTAAGAAAAGACCTGCACCACTGCTATCCATTATTCTAAAACATATGGACAAGGAGGTGTCATAGCATGAGATTTCCTACTGCTGCAATCACTTGTATGCTATTTGTTTGCAAGGATTATACTTGGGATAAGATTATTAATCCCAAGTGTCTTCTTTGTTTTCAAATTTGAACTTGGGACTATTAGTCCAGAGATTACAAAATGACTTAATATGTGGGAATATTTAATACCATATTCAACCAAGTATTATAATCCCGGGATTATAATCCCATAAATTATAATCTCGAGATTATAATTCTTACAAACAAACATTACCTTAGGGTGATGATAAGAATACACAAAATAAAAAGAATGGAAAAAGATAGCTTGGCAAAGTAAACATATGGTGCATATAAGCGTCCTATGTGGGTCTCTCCCCAACGTAAATGTCGCCTTAATAGGGGGGGGGGGGGAGTGGTGAATTAGAAACAACATAAATAAATAAAATGGAACGAATAATCTTATATCATACCTTTTGATTCTTCCCGTGGTTGAAGGGCGGATTCTTTTTTCGTGATCTCTTCATTACTTAAATTTAAAAAATTATAGTGGATTCAATACTAACTAATTGTTACAACTAAATTAAAACTTTTTAAATGTTGAATTTTATAATCTTCTTTGAATTAGAATCTCAAGCAAATATGAATATAAACTTTTATTTCAAACTTAAATAAAATTAAAATAAATATTTTTTCATAATCATAACAAATACATTCCATTTTAGTTTCAGAAGCATTATCTGACCCAGGTTTTCAAAGGAGTACTCTTTACGTTTTTTCCTAATATTAAAAACAATAAGTTTTCGCGGACCGTGGAATTGGACAGGAAAATTGAACAATAACTTTTTTTTCTTTTGACTCCCAAAAAATTTATAATATTTATTTTAACTCAAATTTTTATAGAATCCGGTGATTTATAAAAACAGGGTTGTCTGTACAACCCTGTTTTTTACATGTATCCAAATTATATCTAAATCACCAGATTCTATACAAATTTGAATTAAAATAAATATTATAAGTTTTTTGGGAGTCAAAAGAAAAAAAAATTGGACCGGTCCAATTGTTCTGTCCATTTCCACGGTCCGCGTAGAAGCACTTA
Source organism: Aralia elata (assembly GCA_034770075.1). Lineage (NCBI taxonomy): Eukaryota > Viridiplantae > Streptophyta > Magnoliopsida > Apiales > Araliaceae > Aralia > Aralia elata. The sequence goes on along the minus strand of JAVJAP010000045.1, from coordinate 81,633 downwards.
TGCTAGGTTGTTAGTACCAATCTTCTCTATCTTTCAAAGGTATCCAATCGCGCTTTTTGTTCTTTTCTGACACTTTTTGTACCCTCCTAGCGTAATAATTACATGTATATATATATATGGGGTCTCCATCCATAGCAACCGGTTGCTATGAACACTATTCCAGCAACCATGATCTTACCCGTTGATCTCGATAATGAATGACTGAGATTGAACCCATTTTTTCCTGCCGCAACAAAAGAGCCAAATACCTCTGTCGTAACAACCTGTTGTGGCAGTACTAAAGACCAACATGGCCCTCATCCGTCTCATCAAGTTGTTGCGGCATGAAGTAATTGGAATTTGCTTACACTACGTAATCAAACATATAAGCTTTTTGGTCTCCTTATGGATTTCCATACCTAACTGTCATTATCATAAAATATATTATAAAAGCATACACAATTTTAGTTTCCTCCAATATATCAAAAACTTTTAGATATATTTTATTTTTAAGTTAATTTATGAAATACTAAAATATAAACTTTTAAAATTTTAAAAGTAACAGATATAATAATAAATAGTAACATATTAATTAGTAAACAATAATTACGTTTATTTGAATTAAAATTAAATAAATTATATTGACTTTAAATATTAAAAATTAACTTATTAAATTATACTAACTCTGGTTGTGTTTTTCTTAGGCTGGAAGAGAATATGAAATTTGGTATTTTCTTCTGATAGGAAAAGTACCAAATATGTTTTTGATCAATGATATATATAATAACATTAATCCTTATCGTGAATGGGGATAGTAAGAGATTTATCTTCTAACTCCAATACTTATCTAGATATTATTATCTAATAATAATATTCAAAATAAATATTAATTACAATTAATTCCATTAAATAATTGTAATTGCACTTCAGTCCAGGAATTAATTAAATAAACTCTTTACTAATAAACTGTAAATAGTTCCTCTATAGATGTACATAAATATTTCAGAATCAATTAATATAATTTCGATATATTTAAACTAATTTCATAAGTCCATAATTTATCTTTATTTGACAATAAATTTATTTAACAATTAAATCAATCCTTTTAATAATAAATATTAAAAGACTCGGTCAAGATTCTATGATCAATGATAAATTATCTTATGAAAAATCTTATAGATGTTTTGACATAATAATGTTCTTAATATTAATTAAATATATATTAATCGACAATCCGAGTTATTAATTAACACGATGTAATCTCGCTCATTAGAACATCAAATTAACATATATAACAATATTAAATCTATTATTATTTCAAAATTTAAAATTTTCACAAATTAGTATTTATGTGAAAATATTTTATAAATAAAATATTATCACATGATCAATTTAATGCACACTTTTAATGCACTAGTACTTTAATTAGAAGTCCAACTTTCATGATCAAGATAAATCATCTCTGTTAACGTACTATAACCTACATGATAATATCTTCAAATCATCCTAAGTTATAAATTATTTCTTTATTTATATATTATATATGATTTATATCTTCTGTGTATTACATTTATTTATACACATAAACCATAACATATATAATATGGAGATTTATATAAATAAATTAAACGAATATTTAATGAATGATGAATGATATACTTTATTAATAAATAAATGTTCAATATAAATAAATAAATATTAAATAAATAGATAAATAAAATTTTTATAACAAAAATCCAACATATACCTCTATTGAAATTCGATCAAAAACTTGTGCAATATATAGGGATACTCTTAAAATTATTATGCTTTTGCCTATGAAATGTCATTCGGCCAATAAAAAAGTTTTAATAGGCGGTTGAATCAAAATATTCTAGGCAATTTTTACCTATGGATTTAAATATAAATAATACACATGCAAATAAAAAAGTTGAGCCTTCACCTATAAATTAATTCATTATAATATTGGGTTTATTTATTTATTTATTGTTATACCAGAAGAAAACTGAGATTATGATTAATCATGTCCTTTTCAAAGCTTGTGACACCACAACCAATCCAAAATTGCTGTCATTATGTCTCCATATCTATCCATCTATCTACGGGCTTCCGATAACCTACGGCACTTGGACGTGACAACTCAACTAATAAAATAATACTTGGTAGTATTGATTTACTTCCTGTTACATTTGTTCTTTTTTCTTTCTTGCTTTCTTTTCTATTTTTCTCTACCACTCAGTTGTCACAAACCCATAACCCTTGGCTGGCCCATTGTGTTTTTAAAGCTACGTTTTTTTTTTTTTCATGTACTCCCTCCGTCTCAAATTAATTGCATAATTTTGACCTTTTAAAATTAAATTGACTATTTTTAAAACTAATTTTTATACTATTTTTGTTAACATATAGGTGAAGATATTATAACCAAAAGAAAGTATATTCAATTTATTACTAATTTCAATTTTTATAATTTTAGAAATATATTTATATATGCTTAATTATTAATTTTAAAAATAGTCAATTTGACTTAAAAAAGTCATAAAAAAGCAATTAATTTGGGACGGAGGGAATATATGATAAAGCGCCCATGATATTTTTGGTGTTATTGTGTCACGTTTTAATTTTTTTTTCTACAATTTTAAATATATTATCATTTTATCATTTGTAATTTATTTTTTTTATCTTTTTATTTAATTCTCTAAATTTTATATAATTTTAATTTCATCTCACATAATTTACACACGCAGAGCGTGTGTTGCTGGATACTAGTATATATAATAATTGTAAGTGTAATTTAGATACAAAGACACAATTTTAATTCTCGTAACCAATCAAGATTCTTATGTCCACAAAATTAATAAATTAACATTATTTTTCTAGGCCCACACCATTTTTGGACATGAAAATTGTGATTCAGTTCAGTTCGAGTGTTGCATGTTTTCCTTTTTTTTGAGTGCTTTCCTTTCCATCCATATATTCAGCAACAATGGGCTGAAATTGATAATTGTACAATCCCTTAATTTTCGCAAAACTATACTCCCTGACTGCAATTGAAACCAGGAGCGGAACTAGCTCGGAGCTTTGGGATAAATATTACTACAACTTATACTAAAACCTCGATAAATGAATGTTCGATAAAGTAATAATTTCGTTTAGATAATAATTTCTTTCGATCCTAATCTGGGCATATGTACTAAAGTAATAATCTCACTAATTGTATTAAGTAATAAATTTTTTTGAATCCTTAAAGGCCCAACGAAAATATAAATTAATAATTACTAAATTTCATACAAAAATTTATATATATAATCGACATATTTTTGAACTTTTTGTAATAACATTCATATAATAGTCCAAAATTTTCAGCCGTGAGAGATTTTTTTTTATTTTTTAACTTGTTAGAATATATATCTTCTACACATCTACCTTATACTGTATAACTAAAGACTTGAATCTTTTTATTTACTATGTACATTAACTTAAAACCTTTTGTTTTCCAAGACATTATAAGTTTTACCAATTCTTTTTAACTTCTCTAGACTCAAATTAATACATTAATTGTTGTCTCTTGATTTTTCTGACCACATACGTAAATTGAAAAATTCCCTCTAAAATAATAAATATTAATTTATCGATAAATGAATAAATATTTATTTATCAATCAATAAATAATCTCGCTAAAGTAATATTTTTTTTGATCTCAAGGGTATGTATTTATTGAGGTTTTATTGTACATAGCTTCTGATAGCTTGCAATTTCTCTCTTTTCTATCTCTTATTCTGTTTGTATGTACTCTTTTTTTTTTCTCTCTCTCACACACAGATTTGCACTCTTTTTGCTGTCTTATTCTCTTTATATATATATACTCTATTCGAACAGTACTTTACTCATATTCTATTCGAATCTTTTTAAAAGTGTTCAAATTCATACTCGAACTTAAATATAATTTTGTAATTTTTGTTCAGATTCGAATTCGACTCGTTCTATTGTACTTGAATTCGACTCGACTCATTTTTCAGTCGAACTACTCACGAGTATTTGAAACATATATGAATCATAATCATTAATATTATGATAATTTAAAAAAAATTAACTTAATCAACTATGTATTTCATAATTCAAAAAATGACATAAGATTCATAAAATTATATGCTACATTATTACTTTTGAAACTACAAGACTACTGATTACATGCTAGGTACATTACATCAATTTCAAAACAAGTTTTCTTCAATCTAATACAACAGCAGTGTATCACTTAACAACTTGAATGGAAGAAATATGATTTCATTAGTATTTGAGGAAATCATTTAAATATGATATCTCTTCCTTTTTGAGTTCAAATTGACATTAGAGTTCTATTCTAAAATCAAGGTATGTAATCATTAGAAAAATAAAACTCTCACTATTTCAAAATATAGGATCAAATTTTATTTTTTCAAAGTTAATTTAAGATATCTTATAATTTAAACTTTAATTAATTTATTAAACCTATAAAAATAACAAATTTTAAAATTAGTATCACTATTCAGATAGTTTACGGTTTTCTTAATTGTATAATTTAAAATTAAAATAATTTATATCAATTTTTAACTTAAAAATATTTTAAATTAATTCCAAAAAATTAATATTGATATTTTGTTTTGAAGCATAAGGATTATGTTGTTTCCGAGAGGCACTAAGAGATCTAAAAGGAGGGTTGAATAGATCATTTAAAACTTTTTTTTTAAGGAGGTATTACCAAATTATAAATTAAACAGATTAATTTAATTATGCACAATAGAATATTAGTTTGAAAAGCCCCTTCAAAGATTTAAGGAAATCTCAGCTCTGAATTTAGTTTACTTGTGGAATTAAGTCACAACAGATATAAAAGATAAATGCAGGAATATAAAAGCAGGAAAGTGAATGACACATGAAATTTTAAGTGGTTCGGAGCACGAATAACTCTTAGTCCACTCTTCTACTGTACGAGTAGGAAATCCACTAAGGATGCTGGGGTGATCACTAAGATCTATTACAATGATGAATCACTAATATTCTTTCAAGTCACGCAGACTTGGAAGAGGGTCACTAAAACCAGTTCACTAAGAACTTTTCAAGTCACTTAGACTTGGTAACAATAGGTCACTAAGAGCAACGAATCACAAGAGATTAGGTGATTTCTGAGGTGCTACTAAGTGGCGTTTAGCTCAGCTTCTTAAGGACTTAATAGCAGAACAAGTTGTTCTAATCCGTAGAGTGGAGTGTTCTTGAAGTTTAGGCAGCAATTCAGCTTGATGTTCGTGTTTCGTACTGTTTGATTGCATCTTCACGCCCTTTTATAGACGACCTAGAGATTTTCCCATTGGAAAGTTACCGTTGCTCATTTAATACTTTGATCCTAGAAGATCTCTGATGTTAGAGAGGATGTGTCAGCGTGCTTTCAGCTTTGGTAGGTTACATCAAACTGCTGTAGTACCTACCACGTGGGTGATGTCACATCAACAAACTAGTTGTTAGACATAACTCGATCTAATCTTCATTTCAAACTGAGGATGATCGACAAACTGAGGATGATCGACAAACATCTCGGGTTCTTCACTCTACAAGACTTCTCAATGTTAGTCTCATGTCAGACCTCGTAGAGTTTTTTGAAGGTCGTAAAGTATTTGACTCTCTACTAATTGTACTCCACGATCTGCTTGCTCTACGAATCGATTTGCACTCTACAATCTGCTCTACAATTTCTAAGCAGACACTGCGATCTTCATTTCACCTTATGATCTTAGAGCAAACACTACGAATTTTCTGCAAACTCTACGATCTTGATTTTACTTTAGGAACACCTACCAGACTCTGCGATCTTGAATTGAATGCTTTACGATAACTTGGCCTACTCTGCAATCTTCGATAAACTTTATGATTTCTCAAAGTTGATTTAAGATCGTTCAATCAACTATACAATCGATTTAGTCCTATCATCTATACATTTGTTTAGTTCAATAGATCAACCTAACAAGTTTGATCTTCTATTCTAAGTCCTTTTACATTAATTTCTCATTTACGAACTTCACAAAAACTACTGATATATTACCTTATCATCATCAAATCAAAATATGCAATTGTCCTAACAATCTCCCCCTATTTGATGTTGACAAAACCAGTAGTTTCAAGCATTCATCAATTCTACGATGCAAAATTAATACTTTGAATATAAATATGACTTAAATATAGTGAGCAACTGTATTGCTAGAGTAAAAGAATGAATTTATTGATTGAATTAAAGAATGTTACAAAGAATAGAAATTTACAATTTTTTTTACAACATATACTTATTCTTTATTTACCTTCTTCTTCTACCTTCTCCCCCTCTTGTTCCTAGGAGGATCTCTTCTCTCAGCTTCACGCCGCCTCATGTAATTTTCTCTTGCTTCAGCTTCCTCCTTTGAATTTCCTCTATAAAGTCTCTAGGTCCAAGACCGGGCATATTGAACCTTTTTCCCCCTTCAATGTGAACCCCTTGAAGATTTCTATTGATGAACATTGGGTCACCAGGTGGAAGTCATGAGCCAGTGGAAGTCATTGCACTCGACGATTCTGCCCTTGAAGAGGAGGAATGGTCACGACCTAGAGGGAGTGCTTGAGGTGCTCTAGAAAGAGGTGGAGGAATTGATGATTGTTGCTGAGGACATCTCTTCTCCCCCTTATCTGCTTTCTCCCCCTTTTTTCAGTATCTCGTTCTTGACGTAAGACATTGACTTCCTTCAAGAGCTGCTTGACAACGGTGACTAGCTCTTGCATTTGGCTTCTAGACAGGACAATGTCGTCTCTTGCTTCTTATTGCCTGGCATCAGCTTGTTCTCGTTGATGATGAATAAGAGCCATGTCAGTATCTGTTCTTTCCATTGACTGCATTACTATGCCTTTGAATTCTGATAGAGATGAGCTTAGGGAGAACACATATCAGAGAGAAATTTGATGGATTCAACATTGGTTGACTGGAGAGAAAGAACAACTGCTTTGTGATCTGCAATTTGTTTGAAAAAGATCTCATTCCTCTTCTGGAGATTGTTAGCAATAGTCTTGAGCATCTCTTCCATTATTTTTGTTGAAATCCTTTTACATTTCATGTAACGCCCCCAAATCCGGGTCCCTTTAACCTCAGACCTGTTGCGTTACGATACAACCTTCATCTCAATATTTACAACTTTTGTTCATAAAATAATGAATACAACCTCGCTTTGATACAAATTAATACATTAATTGCTTCTATCCTTTGCGTTTAATTCTCTTTATTCACGTTCAACCATAATAACTTATACCTTATTATCAACTAGTCGTCTATCGAATCACTAAAACACCTTGCTTTAATGACCGATCTCCTGACCTCTCTTCATAACCTCCTTAGAGCATTTTGCACCACAATCTCTCAACCATATCTGTTATTCTTAACACATAGATTTTATTAACATATTTAATCATTCCTCCACTCCAATTTAGGTTTTAAACTTTAACCTTTATTTAATTATTCAAGACCTTATTTAAAAGTCTTATAAATATCCGAGATATCACATTCACCCCTCCTTCTAAGAATTTTGTCCTCGAAATTACAGCATACAAATCTTTACTCATTCTGTTTACCGAAATAGGTTTTCAATTTAACCTTTCTCTGATCACATTTGTTTACCTTCTCAATTTAATGAGTATCGTACTCTTTCCTCCTATGAGGACCTCTTCTATCATCACATCCTACAATGACTTCTCCCTAAGGAGTTCACACATTCTAAACATTCAGGAATCTTCATAATTATTCAATAATTGTGAAGCAGTATGAATAACTAGGAAATAAAAAGTTTCCTTTAAAATTTTTCATATTATGCTGAGGGGTCATAAAGACCATGAACATTTAGAATGTTTATCAATCATCTAGATTGTAGACATTAATTGTTCTAGGCCTGTTTACAATCACGAAGAAGGTAAACTCCCTTTGCAAGTACGTTAAGTGATCAACCTATCGTACCACTACGTCGTGCACAACGTATTAACCTCCATAACTACTATTTATGCGTTAATAGGTTGAACCATGTTAACTGGCCAATATATATATATATATATATATATATATATATATATATTATATATATATATCCCTTTTTCGGGGTTGTTCACCTCAGACTTAACACCAGATTCCGTACTAGAACAATTTGGCTTGGAGAATTTCAGTTAACTTTCAATTTCATGTTTCTTAGCAAATGTGTCTAGTCGGAACAAATGGCATCGACTCTTCTTCAACTAGTTCAAAATACTGAAAATCATTTTATAACTTTGTCATACTACAACATACCATAGTGGGTTGACGATTCTATGATCAAATCCACACTAGGTTAACTTGCATTAATGACTCCATCATCTGTCATATCCACACCATGTTTAAACGATGTGTCGACAATTTTATAATACATTTTGATGTTTTAAAATCAATTTTGCCTAGCCGGAACAATTAGCATAGAGATTTATACAACAAAACTTTTAAAAACTTAACAGTTAAATCATTGAACAAATCTTTTCAAAGGCACATAAGTGCGAATATAAGCACGATTTGGAGATCTAGCATAGCTAGCAGATTTAGAACACTCACGATCCTCAGTCATCTTTAGTTTCCGTCTTTCTTCTTATATCTAATAACTTTATTCACTTTTGATTCTACTGATGTTTATCAATCACATATAATTCTTATATCTCACTCTATGACCTTCCTTCTAATCTTGACCACAACGTTGTTCATCAAACTTACCACACATTATGAATTCAGGAACTTACCACAATAATATGAGTTTAAGAACTTGTCCTAGTAATATGTAGTTCAGGAACGCATCAAGAACTGTCCATACGCCTAGGGGCTCAAAAACTTACCATATAATTACGAGTCATGAACTTACCATAAGTATGAGTTTTAAGAACTCGCATCTAACCTTAACATTCCTCAATCTCTAATTGTCAGATATACATAGGAGAAAAGAATCACCTTCTCACCCTACATATAACGGATAGTGTGACACTCGATTTCAATGATTATTAATATAGTAAACTAAGTGGTCGTTAAACCAAGCACAAAACCCCTGCCCATACAAAGGTTTGTTCAACTCAGCTACCACATGAGTCCTCAATTGAAATCTAACAAAATCCTAATTTTCTCTTTACTCAATACGAATTTTCTTAATCCGTATTTTATCATTTATAACTCTTCTTGAGTTTACATCGTACTATTTCATAGTACCTTATTTCTTTATAGCGCCAGGCTATAACTTTTCAATCGTTTAACAGATTATCTGTCATTCCATGATTCAATCCGATCACGTCGTGATCTTCTTTTACAATCGTTTCACAATACGATTTTCCTTACCCTATGATCGCTTCATCCTACGATCTCCTTATTCTTCTTTAATCATGTCATATTATGATTTTATTTACGCTTTTCATCCCATAGACGTTGTCTATTTATCATCACTTTTTATCTCTATTGCTGGAGTCAGGTAACTCCTGATCCTCGTCTTTCTATAGCTCTTCGAGATTCTTCTTTGAACCTTCTTGTTTATATTTCAATTCTTCCTTTATGAATTTTCTAAATTCATTTCAACTTGTTTGTGAAGTTTTAAAAATTCGTTTCATATTACTTAGACTTTTATTCAAATTTATTTCTCGTCATTTTCATCTACATTCCTTGAGTCAAGTAGTTCGTGACCCTCTTTCTCTTTATTACTCTCATATCTCTTCAATATCCTCTTTCGGATAATCCTCTATATTTTCTTTTAAATCTTACACATATCTTTATCTTCTTCATTTCTTAATCGTGAATTTCTTAAATTCATCTTTTATTACTTAAACTCTATCCGAGTTTATTTCTTACCATCCTCATCATAATCTCTACGGTAATAGCCTAAGGTACTCTTACCTAAGGTTTATAACCTATCAACTCTGATACCTGTAACGACCCCAAAATTAGGACAATTCTCACTCCCGATCTTGTGCGTTAAAATACAATCACATTCTAACTTTACCTCATTTATCGATGTTATAATCAAAAAATGTGGATAAATTTAAAACTTTTATGATTTTCTTTCATACCTTGAGTTTGCATCATGATTCAACTTTACTCTTGCAATCAATATAGATATTAAAACTCAATTGATTAAATCTTGTCTCAGCTCCAAAATTCGCAATGTTTACAATTCGTTAGGATTCATTTCAACATCTCATTTGAATATAATGATTCAACCTTTAATATCATATTCATTCTTTTATACGTTTTCTTTTAAATCCAGTAAGCTAAATGAATCACAAAATTAACTGTATTTCCAAAACGACAACTAAATTCTCAACATAGCAACCCATATATTTATGACATACTTTTTCTCATATAAAATTACAATCAATTCAAAACGAATAAATTTTATTCGATATCACACAAGTTTGATACAATTTACTTTGATACTCTATACTAGTCCTCTTGACTTGATACAAAATTAACTATCTACATAATAATTAGTCCTTACAAACATATTTCAAATCTCTTTCGCCAATATCATCTGATTGTTCAACTTCTATCTGCAAATGAAATATTTGCAAGAATGAGCGCGACGGCTCAACAAGATTAGCAGTTAACACATTCCATACCTCACATAGCATACATGTTTTAAGTACATTTCATGATGTGCATTATATCCATGCATCAAATAGTTCATGCTTGACATTTTCCAAATATACATTCCATTTCTCACATATCAGATATCACAAATAGGTTGAGTTACCATAACTAAACTAACTTCGGTCATAACTTGACTTTGATAATTCATATAACATTGTAGTACCAAACACATATTTTAACATGCTCACAAAGACTTTATTACGATATAAAACAGTTTAAACATAAACAATATTAAATTCTCATATAACAATCAAGATTGAAACTTGCTTTCACGTCGAAACGTTATCGATTCAACTCATGGTTGTGTCCTCGAGACGGTATTATTTGTACCACACCTATGTAATACACATAAGATTACTATATAGTTTAATGCTAATATATTTCATAAACTTTAATCTAAATTTGAAGTTTCAAACTTAACATTCCAACCTTAACTCCACTCATGTTAATGGACTTGTCATATATATACGTAACACAAGCTTTTATTGTTTTTCAATCATTTAATAGCTTAATGTACATATTTTTCTTTAATTGCATCCGACGTAGCCCATTTAGTACACAACTATCCCTTAAATTATCTTCAAGTTATCATTAGAACCATTTGTAGCTCAATATATAAATATAATCATGCATTTTAGCTTAACTTGAATTTAAATAACTTATTTCTAATTTTATTCAATTTATTGAATTTATTTATGGTTTCATATATATTAATTACAATTAATATATTAATTTCTATGAATTTCATTAACTTACTATCATCTTGCATGAGTTTAATATTAAAGTTTTCAAAACAGTCCAGCTGTTATGCCAAGCTAGCTGCTGCATTTCTAAACTCAACAGCCCACTTTGCCATTTTATAACTTTCACACCATGCAACCAATCAAGACCAATTTTTGATATGTTGTAGCTGATATAGCAAACTATTTTTACAAAAATACTAACCAACTAAAACAACATCATGGACAAGATTTATATGATCTCAAAACTGCCCTGTTGGGCAGTTTTTCCAACTGAACCTCTTTTAAACTTTTACTTCAAAATAGGTTTTAAATTTCATTTAACTTGCCCAACCTACTTGAATTACTTTAATATACATGTATTTAGTCTTTTTTTGATAACAACCTTGCTTAATTCTTTCTTTTTAAACTAAACAGTTCTATGAGGAATATTATCAAACATTACATGTGCACTCATTTTTGGAACAGAGTTCATAGAGGATTAGGAAGGATTAAGCCCAGAATTTTTCCTTCCTTATAACTCCAATTTACCTGCATAAGATCCCTACACAATACACAACCCAACAACAGTTCAATTCACAACAACAATTCATATCAATACAACATCTAGACTAACTAGTTTCTATGAATTCTATAAAGCTTATACTTGCCTTTCGTTTGCTGCAAATTTCTAAGATTGATTATGCTTAGTTATAGCTCTAGTTGTTGTTAGTTACACTTAACAGCTCCCAATTCCCTTCAATGCCGATGCTAGCTTTGGATTCTTACCATTTTGGTTGAAATCCTAACATTACTTTCATGAATGAATGAGCTTTAGGTGTACTAAGATGAGAACTTAGTAATTTAGAGAGAGTAAAAGGGGTGGATTGGGTCGGAGGTGGGGAACAGAGAGAGAGAGAGCATGGAATGGGTTGAAGAAGAATGAAGACTGCAGATTGCTTATCTCTTCCTGGCTCTCCTTACAATTAATGACTTTGCTTAGTCATGTTGTGTTAAGATCATAAGTTGCCACCTCCTGCTTAATTCATTGACTCAGCATAACCCACTTAACTTGATGCTAATGACCCAATTCTCTTATTCTCTCAACACTATGGCTTGGTTAGTGGTCTACTTTCCAGCATACATAGTTTAATTTATTACTCTACACCTCCACCCAACATTATATCTATTGTTTTATATCAACATCATGCTCCCAACATATGTTTTAATTCTTAGTGTGTGTATGTGTGTGTGTATATATATATATATATATATATATATATATATATATATGTGTGTATATACACACACCCAATACATACATTAATTACTGCATTCTCTCACCAAAATCACATACTACATATACTTCATGGTATCACATCATGCATTTCTATACACATTAAAGTTAATTCATGTATTCCAATTACATGAATCTCAATTAAATTATTAATTAAACTTGAATAATTGCACATTCCAAAAATTTCTCCACTAATTATGAAGTTAATTCATAATTTAAAAAATAAACACTAAAAATGTAATACTTCAATGATTTTAATTATTAATAGCTTATTTAAGCTTTATAATCAAATTTTCTTACTTCCTCCCATAAATTGTTGCTAAACAATTTATTTAATAAATCTAATATATATTTATTCATTAATCAAATATTTAATTTGATTTTCATCCAATTGGCATATATATATATATATATATATATATATATATGAAAACCTTCTAAAATGAACCCGAAAAAACGAACCAAAAACGAACCGACCTTTAGCGATGGTTCTGTCCGTCGCTATAACATATGCGTTGCTTAATAGAGCTATGGCGACGAACCGACGACGGTTCTGTCTGTCGTTATAGCCCGGTTCAGCGCCTGACAGCTATAGCGACGGACTGAACCGTCGCTAAAAACCGGTTCGTTAACGAACCGTTTCGCTTAAGAAGGGGACTATATATACATATGAAAGTAGTATACACACAAACCAATCATATTTAATATGATGTAGCATATACTTTGTAATCTTATTCATTTATTAATAAAAGAATTGATTTTTTTAAAAGGCATTTTACATTATCTACATGGTGTTGTTATTTAATATGTGATAAACCCATAGTTTCAAGCAATGCTTTTAGAATCATGATAGTGATCATGCTAATGAGATCTAAATTCTAGATAGCTTAAGACTAAAATCGTTCATAATCGTTGGATTACTAAAAAAAGGGATTAGTGAATCCGGATAGATTAGTACATACGTTGCTTGCTCTTAGAAAGAGGATGATTGATCTCATAATCATTTGTGTGGAGACACTAAAGCAAGTATGTAGGTGCTTATTGGAGAATAAGTTCACTAAACGTGGCTCGCTAAGGAATACCTAATGGAGTTTTACTCGCCTGTCAATAGAAATTCCTCTAGTGATAGTAGTACAAGTGATCCTTGGACTTGAGATCATCATAGTATCTTGTGTATGATGAGTTATACTTTGACATGTCCCTTAAGACCTTTAGGGTATATCAAAGGGTATGATTGGGTATAATAAGTTGTACATAGAGATAGGTGAATGATCAACAAAGAATCTACCACATCTAGTAAAAGATGTGATTGTCCTATGTGATTCGATAAATGACATCTCAGTAGTCCTTGACCAAGGCAGAATGAAATTAGAAAGGAGTTTCTAATTTGCATTATTTAGAGTTGTGCATTTGAGAATCGAAATACATATAATTAAATAAAATAAGACTTGACAGTAAATCCATGTCTTATATTTAATTGGGACATTGTATGATAGAAGGATTGAATTGTACGGTAACTATTTACTGAAAGGTTCTTTTGTGATTAATGTTGAAATCTATATTATCTAGAAAATCGTTGATCGCTAAGGGGGCTTACCCTTATTGTAGAATAAATGCTATTTATTTAAATGAATTAAATAGTTTAATTTATTTATTTAAATAAGGTTAGAATTTTTCTAATTGATTTATTCACAACCGGTTTAATATGGAGAACCTAAAGGGTCACACCGCAGAAGGAAAATATTTATTTAAGAAGTAAATGGCATAATTGTAATAATAAGTTAAGTATATTTAATTTAATCTTTGGAGATAGAATAAATTAAATAGCTTAATATTTATTATTTAATATTTTAAAAATATTAAATATAAATTAATAAGAGGAGTCTTATTATTATTATTACTATTACTATTATTTAATTTCTAATAGGGATTGAGAATTAATTAATAGAAGTACTCTCTCATGAATTCCTAATTAGATTAGGAGTTTAATTTAATTAAAGGAGTTTAATTAGAATAGAAACCCTAATCCTAAATAGTTTAGGGAAAGATTTTCCTACATCTATAAATAAGAGAAGTCTTATCATAGATTAGGGTTACACACTCTTGCATTAGAATTGTGTAGAGTACTTACAATTTCTATAGAGATAGAAACTAGGGTTTTGCTAATACCCATCTTCTTGAACAAATATTATTCCTTGGTGGATCACCTCTAGATGTCAAACACTTGGGGGGCTAACGTTGATCAAAGGAAGTAATTTAATCGGTAAAATTTGATGAGTGGGTTTTATACCTACGAATCAGGTCTTGTTAGACTTAATTATTGTGGTCTTTAAGTGTTATAAGTATTGTTTTATTCGTTTTTGTGTTTGTTTATTGTAGGATTGGAGCAGGAGGGGCAAAAGGGTAAATTTAGAGCTTAAAGGACACTTGATGGCATTTTTGTAATTATGAGGGCATGACCTAGCGCCAGAGGCGCTAGGAATTGTACTAGCCAAGCGCCAGAGGCGCCCAAGCACGGTTCCTGATACTAATACGCGGCTGGAGGAGGAAAAGGAAGCCAATTGGGAAGAGGATTGGGATTTTTGATCAGATTTAGAGAAGAAAACCTTAAGAGGGAACTGGGAGACTTTTATTATTATTATTCTACTTTTCTAGAGTTAGTTTTGTGGAGTTTTACCGTGGATTATTATTGTTCAAGTGCTGGATATTGATGTGGGTTGAACTTTACTTTGGATTTTATTCTTCAATTGGGTTTGATCAATCTAATTCTTCTTACTTCAATTGATTGTTTATTTTTCCATGTTTAATCTTGATCCCATAATGGCTTTTGGTTCAGACATGAACTAATCTCCATTATGGGATTCTAACAGGTTTTAATATGTAGTCTAATTATAAGCTTGATTGTTAGATTGTTTTGCAAATCATAAGGAATTTCTATCATGATTGTTTTGCATGTATGAATGCTTGATCACCATTCGATTTCAGTGCTTGTATGGAATTGAGAAATAACATATGAGTATGGATTGTAATCATGATAGCTTGCGAATATGAGGCTTAAATGGATAGCTTAATATTTTGTGAATCAGATAGAAATATACTGTTTCACCGTAAGAGTCAAAATAAGGGCTTGTGCTTTAAATCAATATAAATGCAATATCACATAGAAATATAGTGATTTTGGTTATAGTGGTGATTACATGGTATCTATTGAGAATGGATGTTATGTAAGTAGGTCATAATACATTGACAAATGGTTTTGTCTATTTTAGTGTCCTTGGCTACTTTTCTGTGATATGTGAACTTACTAGCATGATAGTGGTAATTAGATGAAATATTAAATGAAGTTAGGATCCCATTAATTCTAAGTTTGACATATTTTGTTAATATTTGCATCTTTAGTTGTTAACTTGTTTAGAAATAATTTTGTCACCAAAATCAAGTCATTAATTTAGGCAAATAAGTTTAGTGATAGGATTGATGCATAGTAATTTAATTTAGCACTTTCTCTGTGGGACGATACTCTACTTCCTCTATATTACTTGTTGACCACATATACTTGCGTGAGTTAGAGCTCTTTTATTAAAGACTAAAAAGGAGGCAACAAGTTTTTGGCACCGTTGCCGGGGATAGGCGTTTAAATTTTTATTATTATCATCAGTTTTAAGCTATATTGTTTGACTTAGACAAATCTAATCTTTTCTCATTTCTATTTTTGTTTTTGTTTTGGCTTCAGGTACTTGTAGAATTTTATGCACACACGATCATCCAACTCAGAATTGACACCAGCACAAGATAATATTGACGATAGAGGTTGGAAAGCAAGAGTGCGTAGAAATTTACAAGCACAGTTGGAAGGAACTATTCCGAATATGGCGGAAGAGCGAAGAGAGGAGCATAAAGCTTTGCGGGAATACTCTATGCCGAACATTAATGAACTGCAGTCTAGCATAGTCAGACCGGCGATAGCAGCAAACACTTTTGAGATAAAACCGGGCACCATTCAAATGGTGCAGAATTCGGTCCAGTTTGGGGGTGCTGCTACAGACGATCCTAATGAGCATCTTTTGAGTTTCATTGAAATTTGTGATACATTTAGATACAACGGAGTGACAGAGGATGCCATTCGACTAAGACTGTTTCCATTCTCATTGAGGGATAGAGCGAGAAGTTGGCTTCATTCTTTGCCTTCAGGATCAATTACTATATGGGAGGACCTAGCACAAAAGTTCTTAGCCAAATTTTTCTCCATGGCGAAAACTGCGAAGATGAGGACAACAATCTCTCAGTTCGAGCAACAACAGGGTGAATCCTTATACGAGGCCTGGGATAGATATAAGGAGATGCTAAGGAAGTGTCTGCACCATGGGATGCTAGATTGGATGGTGATCAACACATTTTATAATGGCTTGGGATGGCAGTCGAGACAGATGGTAGATGCAGCTACAGGTGGAGCTTTAGGGGCGAAGAGCTATGACGAAGTTTATACCCTTATTGAGACTATGGCAGCGAATGATTTTCAAAATCCTTCAGCAAGAATGTCACAGCCCAGAGTTGCAGGTTTGTTGGAAGTGGATGCTATTACTCAGTTGTCAGCATAGATGGCGGCTATGGCAAAGAAAATAGAGTCGTTGTCAGAAAGCAAAGTCAAGTCAGTTGCCTTTATATGCGAGATTTGTGCGGGGTCACACTCAACAGATCAATGTGCTATCAGCTCGGAGTCGGTGCAGTATGTGAACAGTTATAGGAAAGACCAAGGACAGTTTTAGAACACATACAACCCTAACAACCGCAATCATCCAAACTTTAGTTGGTCAAATAATCAAGGAAATAAGCAACAACAGTTTCAGCAGAATCAACAGTTTCCATCTCAGCCAGCGCAGCAACAAGTTTTTGTTCCACGACCACCTTTTCCACTGGGATTTTCTCAACAACAACAACATCAGACTCCAAATGCACCTCAACAAGAAAAGAAATCAGAAATGGAGGAGATGATATTAAAGTACATGGCAAATACGGAGGTGATGATCAAAAGCCAGGCAGTGGCTATTAAAAATTTGGAAACTCAGATGGGGCAAATGGCAAATATGCTTAACAGCAGGCCCCAGGGTTCATTACCAAGTAACACAGAGGCAAATCCACGGAGAGAGGGTAAGGAACAGTGTCAGGCCATTACACTCAGATCGGGAAAGCATTATTCAGGAAATGCACCAGGCACTGCAGCACCTAGTTTACAAGGTGATGACATTGGGGTTGAAACTAAGAAAGGAATTGAGGCTGATTAGAAAGAGAAGAAAGATGAGTCCAAGTCGTAGCAAACAGAGAAGGATAAAGCGAGTTCAGATAAGAAGCCCGTGACTACAGTACCACAAGTTCACCCTCAAGTTCCGTATCCGCAGAGATTGAACAAGCAGAGGGACGATAAACAGTTCAGAAAGTTTTTGGAGGTTTTTAAGAAACTGCAGATCAACATACCCTTCGCAGAGGCATTGGAACAAATGCCAAGTTATGCAAAGTTCATGAAGGGTATACTGTCAAGGAAGAGAAGGTTAGACGAATTTGAGACAGTGGTCTTGACGGAGGAATGCAGTGCAGTGCTTCAGCGTAAATTACCTCCAAAGCTGAAAGATCCGGGCAGTTTCACAATTCCATGCACGATCGGAAAGATGAGCTTTGATAAATGTTTGTGTGATCTTGGGGCAAGTATCGACCTGATGCCTTTGTCTGTATTCAGTCAGTTGGGATTGCCGGAACCAAGGCCAACAAATATTTCCCTGCAGCTAGCTGATAGATCTATCATGTATCCACGAGGGATAGTGGAGGACGTACTGGTGAAAGTGGACAAATTTATCTTTCCGGCGGACTTCATCATTCTGGATTATGAGGAAGACAAAAACATACCAATCATACTAGGGAGACCATTCCTAGCCACGGGGAGGACTTTGATAGACGTGCAAAAAGGAGAGCTTACAATGCGGGTACATGATCAGGAGGTGACATTTAACGTCTTCAAGGCAATGAAGCTCCCAACCGATGAAGAAGAATGCTTCAGAGTAGACTTGGTGGATAGTATAGTGCATGATGAAGTTAAGAGTTTGTTGGGCTATGAACCACTGCAGAGAGTGATTGCTGAAAATTCTGATTTGGAGGATGAAGAATGTGCCGAACTTGTGCAATATCTGGATACCACCCCCAAATTCAGAAAATTCAGAGCACCTATCGAGCCAGTTACGAAAGCGGGAGAGACATCGGTAAAGTTGAAACCATCTCTTGAGATACCTCCCGAACTTGAACTTAAACCACTTCCAGAACATCTCAGGTACGCATTTTTAAATAAAGATTCAAAGCTACCTGTGATTATTTCTTCTGCACTAACATCTTTTCAGGAGGAAAAACTGCTACGAGTGCTTAGAGAGTTTAAATCAGCTATTGGATGGACCATAGCCGATATCAAGGGGATAAGCCCTTCTTTTTGCATGCATAAGATCCTACTGGAAGATGGTAGCAAGCCGACAGTTGAACAGCAAAGAAGGCTCAATCCTATAATGAAAGAAGTGGTTAAGAAACAGATTCTGAAATGGCTGGATGCGGGAATAATCTACCCAATTTCGGACAGTTCATGGGTGAGTCCTGTGCAGTGCGTACCAAAGAAGGGTGGAATGACCGTTGTCACCAATGAGAATAACGAGCTGATCCCAATACGAACAGTAACAGGGTGGAGAATCTGCATGGACTACCGCAAGCTTAACAAAGCTACAAGGAAGGACCATTTTTCACTTCCGTTTATCGATCAGATGTTGGACAGACTGGCGGGTCATGAGTATTATTGCCTTCTGGACGGGTATTCAGGCTACAATCAGATTATGATAGCTCCAGACGACCAGGAAAAGACTACTTTTACATGTCCATACGGTACTTTTGCCTTCAGAAGGATGTCTTTCGTGTTGTGCAATGCTCCTGCCACCTTTCAGAGAGGAATGACAACAATTTTTTCAGACATGATCGAACAGAATGTGGAGGTATTCATGGACGATTTCTCGGTATTTGGTAATTCTTTCGATTTATGCCTTGAAAATTTGGTTATGGTTTTAAAGAGATGTGTTGAAACAAATCTGGTGCTGAATTGGGAGAAGTGCCATTTTATGGTACAAGAAGGAATCATACTGGGGCACAAAGTTTCAAAGAAAGGAATTGAGGTGGACAGGGCAAAGCTGGAAACGATTGAGAATTTACCTCCACCTACGTCTGTAAGAGGTGTCCGCAGTTTTCTCAGACATGCAGGCTTCTACCGCAGATTCATCAAGGACTTCTCCAAGATAACTAAACCATTGTGCAGTTTATTGGAGAAGGATGCACAGTTCAAATTCGATGAGGCTTGCATGAGGGCTTTTGAGCACTTAAAGAGAAAATTAACTTCAGCACCAGTTATCACAGCACCAGATTGGGCATTACCGTTTGAGCTGATGTGTGATGCCAGTGATTACGCAGTAGGGGCTGTTTTAGGGCAAAGGAAGGAGAAGATGTTTCAGGTGATATACTATGCCAGCAAGACCCTTACGGATGCACAATTAAATTACACCACCACAGAAAAAGAGTTATTGGCAGTGGTGTATGCCTTTGATAAATTTCGGTCATATTTGATAGGCACAAAGGTGATAGTGTATACGGATCACTCGGCAATTCGACATCTAGTGTCAAAGAAGGATGCAAAGCCCAGATTGATCAGATGGATATTGCTATTGCAGGAGTTTGATTTGGAGATCAAGGACAGAAAGGGGACCGAAAACCAAGTGGCAGACCACTTATCTCGACTAGAGTAGCAGGAAAGGAAGATAGACAGCACAGTTGAAATTAATGAATCCTTTCCAGATGAGCAGTTGTTTGTGGTGCAAGGGGAAGTGCCATGGTTTGCAGACCACGCGAATTATTTGGTGAGTAAGATGATACCTTCTGACTTGGTGGGGCATCAAAAGAAAAAGTTCCTGCATGATGTTAAATGGTATATATGGGATGAGCCGTATTTGTTTAAACAGTGTGCGGACCAAATGATAAGAAGATGTATCCCATATAGTGAGACCGAGGAGATTTTACAGGATTGCCATTCTTCTGTATATGGAGGACATTATGGAGGTGAGAGAACAACGGCTAGAGTACTACAAGCAGGATTCTACTGGCCGACAATTTTTAAAGATGCTTACAGTTTTGTTCAGCGGTGCGATAGATGTCAGAGAGTAGGTAATATTTCAAAGAGGAATGAAATGCCTTTGAATACAATCCTCGAAGTAGAAGTTTTCGGCGTGTGGGGGATTGATTTCATGGGCCCTTTTGTGTCTTCGTGCGGTAATCTCTACATCTTGCTAGCAGTTGACTATGTGTCAAAATGGGTAGAAGTGGCAGCACTCCCAACAAATGATGTCAAGGTAGTCCTAAAGTTTTTACATCGAAGTATCTTCACTAGATTTGGGACTCCGAGGGCTATTATTAGTGATGCAGGTAGTCACTTCTGCAACCTGCAGTTCACAGCTTTGTTGGCTAAATATGGGGTGAACCATCGTATTGCTATAGCTTATCACCCACAGACGAACGGCCAAGCTGAAGTATCCAATCGAGAAGTAAAAAGAATCCTCGAAAAAATTGTGAATCCAATGAGGAAGGATTGGTCTTTAAAGCTCGATGATGCTGTGTGGGCATATAGGACTGCTTACAAAACTCCGTTGGGCATGTCACCGTTTCAGCTTGTTTATGGAAAAGCGTGTCATCTTCCTATGGAGCTAGAGCACAAGGTATATTGGGCAATTCGGAAGTTGAACTTTGATTCGACAGCTGCATGGGAGAAGCGTTTACTCCAAATCAATGAGTTGGACGAATTTCGACTAAGGGCTTATGAAAACTCGAAGTTGTACAAGGAAAAGGTGAAGAAATGGCATGATCGTAAGATCACAGAAAGAACATTTGAACCGGGACAAAGGGTTTTACTTTTCAACTCCAGACTTAAACTTTTTCCCAGGAAGCTGAAATCAAGATGGTCAGGACCATTCACAGTGAAGACGGTCTTTCCGCATGGTGCGATTGAAGTATACGATAAATTCCCGGACCAGTCGTTCAAAGTGAATGGACAGAGGTTGAAGCATTACTTTGGTGATGAGGTAGACAGACAGAAAGTCACCTTAATCCTTTCCGTAACTTGAGATTCAGAGATAGTCAAGCTAATTGACTATAACTTAGCGCTATCTGGGAGGCAACCCAGCTTTTAAGTTTTTTGATTTGCTTTTGTTTAGTCAATTAATTTTGTTTAAAATAAAAAAAAAGAAAAAAAAAGGGGTTTGTTACTAACTTGAGGCTTTGGGTTGATTTGTGTACAGATAGAAGCTAAAAATGGGAAAAATTGGCCAAGTATGCACGTCAGCGCCAACAGCGCTCCACAAGTCATTAAACTAGCGCTAGCAGCGCTCAAATGAGCCCAAGACACTGCATACCAGCGCTCTGGGCGCTTTTCTTTCTCAACTCACAACGCTCTAGGAGTTAAGCAAACACACAGTTACTGCAACGTAGCGCTAGAGGCGCCTGATCCAGCACACACGCCAGCGCCAGCAGCGCTACCCTAACCCCATACCTACTGCCAGTCAGCGCCAGAAGCGCCCAATCCCTCACACATCCAGCGCCTGCAGCGCTCAAGCTAGCACGCCATTCTGCATAACGGCGCCCTAGGCGCTTGTCAAAGCCAAATCATAGCGCCTGAAGCGCTAGACCTAGGACTCATATTATGCACAACAGCGCTAGAAGCGCCCAACGCTTCACAAACTAAGCGCCATCAGCGCTATCCCAAACCCTTAGCTACTACATGCTAGCGCCAGCAGCGCCCGACTTGTACAAAAGCCAGCACCAGAAGCGCTCTACAGGGGATTCGAAAAAAAAAGAGATTAAACCCTAGATCGGGCTAAAGGAGGGTTTCAACACACAACTCAAGCCTAATTTCTTCTTCTAGCCGACTTCAACCGCCACTATTCTCCATTATTACCGATTTGAGCTCCATAACACCAACAAATCGATATCCACACTACCCATTGCCGGCACATCACTTTTGCAACTAAGGAATTTTCTTCTCATAGCTAAAAAGGATTGAATATTCTACATATGGGCACTTTCAATTTCAAGTAAGTTTTATATTTTTGAGCAATTAGAACTTAAAATTGTTGGCTAGAGATTTGAATTGCTACTATTTGGAGAAAGTTCTTGGTTTTGATTGTGAACCCAATTGAGTTTGTGTTGGCTCAATTGGGATTGGGTTAAACCTTCAATTGTCTATCTATATGCTTGCAAGTTGTGGAAGATTACATTATACTTGATTGGGTTATTCTAAGTTGGGGGAAACATTGTCTAAGGGTTTTTAAAAGTTTGCCTACCAAGTGTTCGACAGTTTGCCCCAACGAAGTTTCTAGTTGTTTTGGGTCTTGAAGTTGGTTGATTGGTTATTAATGGCTCCCAAAAGACATAGAGGGGAAAGCTCCGGTTCGTCAGCTGTTGTGAAATATGATAAGAAGAAATTTGTTAGCCCAGAAGCAAACGACAGGTTTAAAAATTGGTCCTCCGGGAAATCTCTAATTCCTGAGCGTGGCTTGCTACCTATTGAGCACGTGGATGGGGAAGTTGCTCACATGATACGCACTCGAAATTGGATGGTATTTACTGCGCAACCCGAGCCAGCTGCAGTTAATATTGTGAAGGAGTTTTATGCCAATGCCAAGGAGTCTAAAAGGAATGTGGTCATGGTTCGGGGACAGGAAATAAATGTGGGGTGTAAAGCTATTAATGCGTATTATGGGTTGCAGAAGATTCACAGGGATGGCTATACGAAATACATGCAACAAGATTTGGATTATTCTGAGATTATTACAGCCCTATGTGAGCCAGGGACAGAATGGAAGTTAACTGACCAACAAAAAGCTGTGCACTTCCCGTCATCCAAGTTGAGCAGATATGGAAAAGCGTGGCATGCTTTTATATGTGCCAAGTTGATGCCGTGCCGCCATATGAGCGATGTAATTAATCAGCGGGCGGCGTTATTGTTTTGCATTGCCGAAGGGAAGACAGTGGATATAGGGGAGGTAATTCATGAATCTATCGTGCACGCGCTTGAGGGTAGTACCACAGGTGGACTGCCTCACCCTTCTTTGATCACAGATTTGTGCCGTCGTGCTGGAGTCAAGTGGGATAAAGATGAACTTATGCAGGCTCCATTGCCTCCAATTGATCATGTTGCGATGTTACGGTACAGAGTATGGGGTGGAGGTGAATCGCACCCGAGGGGCTTAGGTTTCATTGTACCACAGGAGTAGCCACAGCAGCAGCCGCAGGAGCAGCCACCACCGGTTGAGGATCCGGTTCAAAACCCCAATGTAGTTGAGACTATCCGTCAGGACCTTCGACACCATACTAGACGGATAGACTTAGTGGCAGGATCGGTTCAGAGGGGTTTTGATCGAATGACTCGGCAGCAGAGTCGACTTGCTCAGCGCCAGGCAGAGATTTATGCGTATAATGTTAACTGTTCTACAGCCTTGGCGGATATGTTTGGGCGGTTGAATCCTTCAGCAGGACCATTCCAGTTTCCACCAGCTCCTCCTCTTTCTATTTACCCACCACCTGACTCACCTCCTGATGCGGATGATGGTGATGATGATGACGCTGCCGATGGCAGTGATGATGAGTAGTGCTTCATCAGGGGAGTCCTCTGTTCTTAATCTCTTCTTATTTTTCAATGAGGACATTGTCTTGTTCAGTTTGGGGGGTAGTTTTTTTGTTTTCATATAGATTGTTATGTTTCATTGTGTTTAGACTTGTTGCATGGTAGTTACATTGCATTTTAGGTTGTGTTATGCATCTAGTTTCATGAATTAAGCATAAATTGATATAATATCTAATGTGGCCAATGATAAGACTGGTTTCATGGTTTTAACTTGAGAAGAATTGAAAACTAGTGCTTAGTGATGACTTTGATTAGGAAGTGAAGTTTAACTTGTCTGAAACTCTTGTTAGCTAGGAAAGCACATAATCAATTGTTTTGATCAATTTAATTCAAATTGTTGCATAATTTTCTTCTGGTGGAAGATTTGGGTTAACACTTGATAAGATCGATGAAACGTCCATTAAATAAAAAACAGGCAAGAATCTAAGTTTGGGGGAATCTTGGGGTGTAAATTTTTTTTTTGAAAATTTTGAACCTTTTCCCGATTAAAGAATGGATCATGTGGTGGGTTGAGATGGAGCGTAAAACGCACTCACTCATAAACACATAGAACGAGATGGAGCGTAAAACGCACTCGTTCAAAAGAAAGTGAGATGGAGCATAAAATGCACTCATTAAAGAAAAACAATTGTTTGAATTCCTAGGAAAGGGTTTAAAAGGGATTTAAACGGGTTGAATAACCTTCGTGATACTCCTATGCTTAGTGATTGCTTGAATCAGTTGAATTGGTTGTGTTCACAGGTTGAATTGAGTTAAAATTGAAAATTTTCCTCTAAGAAGTTAATTATGTGATTGATTTGAATTGCGATTGATTAAAATGGTTGATATTCACACACGCACAACATGGGTGATGACAAGTGTAACTTAACTCATTGATTAAAGTTAGAAACTTTGCATTGGTTAGAGGCTCTGCTTAAGTACTGTATGATATCTTTGAGGCCTAGTGTTGGATACTATGTTGGTTGATTGATTAATTCGTAGGCATGTTAGTTAATTTGCATTTGCATCATTGCATTGCTTGGGGACAAGCAATTGGTTAAGTTTGGGGGTATTTGATGAGTGAGTTTTATACCTACGAATCAGGTCTTGTTAGACTTAATTATTGTGGTCTTTAAGTGTTATAAGTATTGTTTTATTCGTTTTTGTGTTTGTTTATTGTAGGATTGGAGCTGGAGGGGCAAAAGGGTAAATTTGGAGCTTAAAGGACACTTGATGGCATTTTTGTAATTATGAGGGCATGACCTAGCGCCAGAGGCGCTAGGAATTGTACTAGCCAAGCGCCAGAGGCGCCCAAGCACGGTTCCTGATACTAATACGCGGCTGGAGGAGGAAAAGGAAGCCAATTAGGAAGAGGATTGGGATTTTTGATCAAATTTAGAGAAGGAAGCCTTAAGAGGGAACTGGGAGACTTTTATTATTATTATTCTACTTTTCTAGAGTTAGTTTTGTGGAGTTTTACCGTGGATTATTATTGTTCAAGTGCTGGATATTGATGCGGGTTGAACTTTACTTTGGATTTTATTCTTCAATTGGATTTGATCAATCTAATTCTTCTTACTTCAATTGATTGTTTATTTTTTCATGTTTAATCTTGATCCCATAATGGCTTTTGGTTCAGACATGAACTAATCTCCATTATGGGATTCTAACAGGTTTTAATATGTAGTCTAATTATAAGCTTGATTGTTAAATTGTTTTGCAAATCATAAGGAATTTCTATCATGATTGTTTTGCATGTATGAATGCTTGATCACCATTCGATTTCAGTGCTTGTATGGAATTGAGAAATAACATATGAATATGTATTGTAATCATGATAGCTTGCGAATATGAGGCTTAAATGGATAGTTTAATATTTTGTGAATCAGATAGAAATATACTGTTTCACCGTAAGAGTCAAAAATAAGGGATTGTGCTTTAAATCAATATAAATGCAATATCACATAGAAATATAGTGATTTTGGTTATAGTGGTGATTACATGGTATCTATTGAGAATGGATGTTATGTAAGTAGGTCATAATACATTGACAAATGGTTATGTCTATTTTAGTGTCATTGGCTACTTTTCTGTGATATGTGAACTTACTAGCATGATAGTGGTAATTAGATGAAATATTAAATAAAGTTAGGATCCCATTAATTCCAAGTTTGACATATTTTGTTAATATTTGCATCTTTAGTTGTTAACTTGCTTAGAAATAATTTTGTCACCAAAATCAAGTCATTAATTTAGGCAAATAAGTTTAGTGATAGGATTGATGCATAGTAATTTAATTTAGCACTTTCTCTGTGGGACGATACTCTACTTCTTCTGTATTACTTGTTGACCACGTATACTTGCGTGAGTTAGAGCTCTTTTATTAAAGACTAAAAAGGAGGCAACAGAATTCAAGGAGAACGCGAAGGAATTAGAGTTGAATTTGTACTTGTGGAAGCTAGAATTCTACAAGGGTATAATTATTATTTTCCATCTCTTTCGTTTAATTAATAATTGTGCATAAAGAAAGATCATGGTGATGATTTGTATAAAATTTTAAAATATGATTTTATCGCGCTTCTGCACTAGTTATGTAATTTTGATTACATATTCTCGTTATACAAACCTAACAGTGATATCAAGAGCCAAACTTTGTGCGAATTATTAATTGTTTTGTTTCATATATATGTTGATATGTGTTTAGAACAATTTGATTGGGCATTATTGTTGATATAAAATCATGTTTTTGAAGAAAAACATCAAATTTCGTGATTTGGAAAAACCAGAAATTCGCCGTGGCGCGGGGCGCGCCGATATGGCGCGGGGCGCGCCGGTCTTCTGTAGGTGTAGCGCGGGTCGCGCCGGAATAAGCCTTTGGGTAACGCGGGGCGCGCCGGGCAGAAAATTCTGATTTTTTTTAACATTTTGTTGAGTTTTCAAAATTAAGATAAAAGATTTATTTTAGTTTTGAAAATGGATTAAAATAAAGATGTTTATTTTAATTGGGATTAAATTTCATGATAACTAATAATTAGAGTTGGAATTGGATTCCATGATAACTAATTGGAGTTGAAATTGGATTTTATATTAACTTAAATTGCCCATTGAATGATATCAATATATATTGAATGTTTTAATTTCATGAGATAAATATTATTTATTGATGTATATGGAGATATGTATGATAATAAATGGGATTGATTATGAACTATTGTTTTAGAGGATGCTTGAATGAATAGGTTTTTATAAATGGGGTTTGCATACCTCGTCTTCTCTAGTTTTTTTTCTTGATGTAAATTCTATCTTCCTCTTATGTATTTCCCCTTGACTGCTGATCAAGAAATCTATTTATTGTAAATAGTTTATGTAATAGGACTAGTTAGAATTATTTTGAAGAATTGGAGACAAAGGAGCAAGAAGCGCTTGAAGACCCGTTTGTAATGGAGCCCGGGATTTAAATGTAATAGTTATATTTAAATTTAATTTTTGCACCCTAGGTTTGACCTTTTGGTTCACTTGGTGGCTCTAGTGAACCAACTAGAATAAAAGTCCAAAATCAATCCGGGTAGAATATAGTATTTTATATGTGCATGATATATATATATATATATATATATATATATATATATATATATATATTATACAAAATGCTTCGCATGTTAAATAATATGATGCATATTATATATATATATATATATATATATATATATATATGTGTGTGTGTGTGTGCATGCGCGCTAAACAAGATGAGACTAAAAATAACAAACCCCTCAAAGAAATTATATTAAGTCTGAAACGTTCAAAGATATTTGGAATATCGAACGTCACCTTCTAGCATGGTAAAGCGATAGAGTATTAAATATTTAATATGAGTTTGTTGTGTCATCACAAGGCAAGTATTAAATATTTAAGATGTTGCCTTATCACATTTGATGCTTATTAAGGAATTGAACATTACTGTTTTGTTGTGTCACCACAAGGATGGTATTTTTCTCTTCACATATATGGAAGTGCTAGGTTGGACTTAACTTGAATAATTTTGATTCGGGTGTGTCACTACTTGATCAAAATAATCTAAGAGGCAAAATACAAGGAGTTATATAGTGATGCAGTTGACAATAGTTGTCTACCTATTTATTTATATATCGTTTGTTGTGTCACCACAAGGCTATATAAATTTGAAATGAGATCTTTATTCTCACTAGCAAATTTTTAATTAGATTTGCCGAACTATATAATGAGGGTAATATAGTTTGATGAAAATAGTGGGATATATCAATTTAAATAAAGACCTAATTTATTTTGATGATTAATAAAATGAATGTATGCTAAAATGTTGTCTATTTCACATGCAGAATTTAAAAATGTCAAACTCATTATTATTGTGTAGCATACTTGATGCTAATAAAATGACCGGACCAAATTACACTGACTGGTTAAGGAATCTGAGAATTGTTCTCACTGCTGAAAAGATTTCTTATGTCCTAAATTCTCCCGTCCCTGCAAACGTTGCAGAAACATCCTCTGAGGAAGAGATTGCTATTTCAGAAAGTGGCAAGATGATACAATCTTGGCTCAATGCATCATACTCGCATCCATGAGTAACGAGCTTTAGCGTCAACATGAAACTATGGATGCTCCTACTATATTGCTACACCTCAAGGAGTTGTATGGTGAGCAAAGTAGGACTACTAGATATCAGATATCTACGGAGCTCTTCCGATCTCGTATGACCGAGGGCAATACCGTTGAGACTCATATCCTTAAGATGATCAATCTGATTGAACAACTTGGACAGCTAGGGTTCGTGATGGATGGGGAGTTAAGTCAAGATTTGATCTTGCAGTCACTCCTAGACACCTTCTCACAATTTGTTGTGAATTTTCACATGAATAAGTTGGACGTCAGCTTGCCTAAGTTACTTAACATGCTGAAAACTGCTGAAGGTCACTTCTCATCCAACAAGAACCAAGTTTTACTAGTGGATGATTCTTCCAAGAAAAAGAAGAGGCCAAAGGTATTTTCTGAAAAGAAGAAAAACAAGAAGGCTAAGGGAAAGGCGAAAAGAAAGAATAAAAAGAAAGCTGATCCTGATAGCAAAGGAATTTGCTACCATTGCAATAAGCCGGGACACTAGAAGAGGAATTGCAAGGAGTATCTTGCGGACCAAAAGAGGTTTGGAGAAGCTTCGACTTCCGATCTAAGTTTGTTCATGATTGAAATTAATTTTTCTGAAAGTCAAAATTCTACTTGGGTATTGGATACCGGCTGTGGTTCTCACATATGTAACAATATGCAGGAACTAAATAGAAATAGAAAACTGAACAAGGATAAAGTCGTCCTATAAGTGGGAAATGGAGCAAAGGTTGTTGCATTAGTTGTAGGAACTTATTGTTTAGCACTGCCTTCGGGCATGTTCATTAGTTTAAATAATTGTTATTATGTTCCAACACTCATTAGAAACATTATTTCAATTTCTGTATTGGATATGTATGGTTTTGATATTATAATAAAGAACAACAATTGTTCTGTTTATAATAAAAATGTTTTATATGGTGTTGGCAATTTACTGAATGGACTTTACATACTTGACTTGTATGAAAATATACTTCAAATTGAACAAACTATGAAAAGAAAAAGAGATGATGTTAATTATACCTTTATGTGGCACTGTAGACTCGGTCATATCAATGAAACAAGATTAACCAAGTTACATAAAGATGGGCTTTTAGAGCTATCTGATTTCGAATCATATCCAACTTGTGAATTTTGTCTCATGGGTAAAATGACTAAATCTCCTTTTAGTGGAAAAGGAGAAAGAGTTACAGAGTTGTTAGCGTTGGTACACACAGACGTATTTGGACCTATGACAACGAATGCACGAGGAGGGTATTCTTATTTTATTACTTTCACTGATGATCATTCTAGATTTGGATATGTGTATTTAATGAAATACAAATCTGAATCATTTAAAAAGTTCAAAGAATTCAAAAGTGAAGTAGAGAAGCAAACTAGTAAGAGTATTAAGATTTTTCGATCAGATCGAGGAGGGGAATACTTAACCACTGAGTTTCTCAATTGTTCCCAGGAAGTTCGCAGGGGGAACGAGCAGAAGTGGAGGATAACAGTAACAACAAAGAGAATCAAACTGTACCTCCAATAACGGAGAATCAGCCGATTCCAATCATCAACTTGGAGCCCCAAAACAGCGGTGATGTGCCACAACTAAGATTGGAAGCAAGTCAGCCTCAGCCCAACACCATCCCGACCACTCTCCCAGCATTTTCACAAGTACAAATACCGACCATCCCGAATCTCATTCAACGAACAAGCCAACAAGCACAACCGATACAAATTGTGCAGGATGCAAGTGTACACCAGCCAATTTCCTTACCATACACACCACATGTGCATCAATACATCACAGCCCCTCAAAGAGTCCATACCACGAGCCAATATGTGACGAAGGATGATATGATTGATGTGATCAATCAACTTCGAAAACAGACAGCCCGACCTTTAGAGTTGGACTTTACTCCACCCTACCCGGCACACGTTCGGAGACAACTTTACCTGGCAGGGTATATTGAGCACCCCCCGCAGTTCCCAAAGTATAACGGGGAGAAAGGGAATGCCAGGGAGCATATTGCCAGGTTCGTGGAGTCAATGTCTCCATGGTTGGGTTATGATGAGGTGAATAACCACAATCTGTTGATGAAGGAGTTCAACAAGACCTTGATGGATAGTGCCTTCAGTTGGTACTACAACTTAGAGAAGGGATCAGTCCATGATTGAGATGATCTGAAATTGTAATTTTTTAAGAAATTTTTCTATGTGCAGAAACAGGTAACTATTGTAGAGCTGATGCGATTCAAGCATAAGCCAAATGAGGAGCTGTCAGATTATGTGGACAGATTCAGGGCTCAAACACAGAAGTGTGGAGAGCCAATTGAGGAGAAAAACTTGGTTAGCATATGCAACAATGGTACTCTAGACTCCTTTAAGCCCCATCTCATTAAAAAGTCCTGTGATTCATTTGCGACCCTCTCATCCTTCGCACAAGATTTGGGAGGAATTGTGACAGTGCCTATCAGTTATGCGATAGTTACATGGAAAGGTAAGAGAACAGCAACTGTGGCTTTGGCTGATTCTCAGTCAAAACCACAAGGGGGTAAGAGGGAGAAGAACGAGAGAAATTTTAAACGAAGTAAAGGAAAACATAGGGACAAGTATACCAGGATGCCAGTTCCAGAGGCTATTACATGCAGTGAGAAGGCCTTTAGGGACCTGTATGAACAATGGATAGAACATGGAGTGGTAAGGCCTCCGAAGCCCAGATTTGTTGTGACGGAAGAAATGAAAAGAAGACCAGACTTCTGTGTATACCACCAATACGCAGGACATTCCACTATCGATTGTTATAGTCTGCAGAGGATATACCATGAAAAGTTGGCGGAAGGAGAAATCAAGATGGGAAAAGAAAGTAGCGTGCATGACAAGCCACTGCCTAATCATAAGGGAAAAGAAACGTGCAACACTATTACTCATAGTGAGGCACCAGAAGTGGAGATGATAGAGAATGCAGAAAGGATGGAAAAAATGATGGATGGTGATCCAGGCCCACAGGTGACGGCGCTGATAAATAGAGCTAAATTCAAAAAAAAATTCGACCAGATAGGGTTGACGAAGGAAGCAAGGATAGAAGCAACCAGGGCAATCATCAAAGCAGCCGAAACACAAGAAACCTGTATGGCGGTGAGAAAAGGATTTGTGAAAGTAGTGGAAGAGGAAGAAAGCAAGATATCTTTCTCTAAAGTTGACAGAGAGATGAGATACCCGCACAACCGACTGATGTATGTGACGGCAATAATAAATGGAATAGAGGTGCGGAGGGCGTTCATCGACAACTGAGCGTCTATAAACATTATACCCTACACTGTGTTTAAGTAGTTAGGCCTGCCAGAGAAGAGAATTGTGAAAGAACTGATAAACATCACAGGGTTTGCCAACCAAAGTGCCAGAACCCTTGGACACATCAAGGTGGACATGTAGGTTGGAAAGATTCAAGGACCTGTAATGTTTCATGTTGCCGAGGTGGATGCAGCGCATCATGTCTTGCTAGGAAGGGCCTGGCAAAATGACTATGAGGTGATACCCTCAGTTTTTCATCAATGCCTGAAAGCTATCTGGAAGGGGAAAGAAGTGAAGATACCAGCAACAAGAAATCCCTTTGGACTAGAGGAGGCACACATCGCCAAAGCAACTTTCTTCGACGATGTCGCTGAAGAGGGAGAGAATCAGATTGTAAGGCCTGATTCCCTAAGACTAGCAAGCTGGGAAGAAGTACAGGAAGATAAGTTCGTGCCTGTAGGCAAAGAGAAGAAGAAGACCTCGGAACAAGGAGAATGTTCCAAAAACAAGAAGCCAGTGATAGTAGACCTGGAGAAGGAAGGAAAAGGAGAAAAGAAAAGGCCAGCACACCCTACAGATGTCAAAAACATAATAAATGTCAAGCGGAAAGTACAATCAGATGATGGCCAAAGAACGAAATGGGAGAGGATTGTTAAACCCGACGGAAAGGTGGTGTTTCGCTTATGACGGTGCAAGGGGGAAGAGTCCAAGGGAGAGTGCAAACCCAACGGCTCAAGAGGTGTCCCCCACTCCAGCAGTAATGAAGAAGGAGAAATTGTGCAGTAGAAGGTAGAACCAGCTCTAGAATGCTTTGAGGATAGGCCGAAACCTAAATGAAATGAACTAGAAGAAGTTGATTTGGCAACAGATGGAGGAATGTCAAGACCGACTTAAGTCAATAAAGAGCTGGATGCTAATCAAAAAGAGGAGCTCATGAAATTGCTGGGAGAGTATAGGGATGTCTTTGCTTGGAACTACGACGAGATGCCTGGGATTGATAAGGAGTTGGTAGAGCACAATCTGAATGTAAGCCCGGGAATAAAACCAGTGAAGCAAGCTCCTCGCAACTATGCATCCGAAGTCGAAACCCAAATCAAGGAGGAAATCAAGAAGTTGCTGGAAGTAGGGTTCATCAAACCAATCCAACATCCAATATGGCTATCCAGCATTGTACCAGTAAAGAAATCAAATGGTCAGTTACGGATATGTGTAGATTTCAGAGACTTGAATAAGGCATGACCAAAAGACATGTACCCATTGTAGGGTTTACGACAGATAAAGGCAGCGGAATTTAAAATTTTTAAAACTATTTCGAAACCCTAAAATAGGATCCATACGAAAAACAAATTAATTCAGAGGTTTAGATTTGTTTTACCGATTATCCGAGCTTGAATGGAATGATGAAATTCTGGAACGGCTTCGAATCTCCAACGCAATCCAACGGAACTGCGTCTCTACGGTATCCACACGAACGTCCCACAAATCGTCACACGATCTGCAGCAAAGAAAACTCCGGTACTAGCCGCTAAGATCTGGATTTTCTCAAGTGTTGCTCTCAACTCTCTTTTCTAAAACGGCTAGGGTTTTGTTTTCTTTTTGGTTTTTTACGTAAACAAGACTGCTGATATATCAAATATATATAGCATCCAAAAGGTTAAGCAAAACTCTAATCCTATTAGAAAAGTAAAATCCGAATTTATATATATATTATATTTTAATTAAGTCTTACTTAATTAATATACATATATACAAATTATCCTGTTAATTTAAATTCGTAATTTAAATACTATCACTCATATTAACATATTTAAATTCTTACAATTTAAATTAATTCTCTTTTAATTACGTTCTAAGTGTGTGACCCTATAGGTTATTATTATATTGGCAATAATTTTAAAATCATATTATAAAATTATAAACAGTGAGTGGCATCTAGTAATGCATCACTGCTACCCAAATAATAATAAGATCGATGATTCGATGCAACCTTTTCATGACCAATGTTTCAATGTAATTTAATCCTTTTAACCTTGACATCCTAGATTAAACTCGAGCTATGGAATGTGTCATACTCTTCATAATTTAATCTGAGTTTTCTTGATCAATGAGTAAACTATATCAAACAAATCACTATTTGAGCATGGTCATGCATTTCATAGTCCTACTCAATCAAGAGGCCTATGGATATCACCCATAATATATAGGAGGGTTAAATTCTATCTAGATCACTCATATTGCTCACACGATTCATGATGTACCCAATAATCACCTTTATTATCGACCCTATTAAAGGTGACCTTTGATGATATCAAAGTACATGAATTCCCGTGTAGTAATATAGTGATTTCAGGTCGGAGGACCATTACATCATTGTCACTATGAGAATTGCTTATGACACTTTACATAATGCTCCACGTAGAATTCTCATGATGGGTCTGTCCAGTACATTGTTCTCTAATATGTACCTATGCATTGACTTAATATCTCATATATTAATGACCAATGAGATTTGGCCATCAGTCAATCCACATACTGGTCTCAATGTATCATTGTTGTCCCATTCTCAATGATACTCGACTAGGGACATTTAAGAGTAATGATACTAATTGTAATTATATAATCTCATGTTCAAGTCACATACTTGAAGCTATATAATTTGTATCATTATTCTAAGGACTTTTATTATGCTAACATTTATATAACACAGTAAATGAAACCATAATAAAATAATTTATTTATTCAATCAAATATCAAAAGAAATGTTAAGCAATTACATCAAAGAATTGGCCTCTAGGGCATAAACTCTAACACCAATTACCCAACATAGACACTTTAGTAGATGCAACGGCTAATCATGAGATGATGCCATTCATGGATGGGTTTGTGGGTTACAATCAGATAAAGATGTCAGTAGAAGATGCAGAGTTAACGGCCTTTCGTACTCCGTTTGGGAATTTCTACTATGTAGTAATGCCCTTCGGGTTGAAGGGGGCAACTTATCAAAGGGCAATGCATGTTATATTTCATGACATGATTCATGATATAGTAAAAGACTATGTGGATGACATAGTAGTGAAATCCAAGAAGGCGACAACACATGTGGAGGACCTGAAGAAACTGTTTGAGCGATGTCGAAGATACAATTTGAAGATGAATCCGAAGAAGTGCGCTTTTGGAATGACGACTGGAAAATTCTTGGGCTTCTTAATTGCATAACAGAGGTTTGGAGGTAGACCCAAGCAAGGCAAAAGCAGTTATGGAGATGCCCCCACCGAAAACGCAAAAATAGTTGAAGAGCTTTCTAGGGAAAGTTTCTTACATGAGAAGATTTATGCCAGCATTAGCAGAAGTCACAGAACCTTTTGGCAAATTGCTAAAAGGAAAGGCAGAATGGGACTGGGGGCAAGACCAACAACAGGCATTCGAGAAAGTAAAAGGAATTTTAGCTTTAGCACAAACGATGGTAGTACCACAAAGAGGAATACCGTTACAGTTGTACATCACATCTACCACAAAGTCTGTAGGAGGATTGGTCACACAGGAGGTAGATGGAGAAGAAAAGTCTGTGTACTACATCAGCCAGATAATTAGAGGACCAGAAACCCGGTATTCGCAGGTAGAAAGACATTGCCTTGCATTGGTATTCATAGCACAAAAAATGCGATATTATTTTCTGGCACATGAAGTGAAGCTTGTAACAAGAACTGACCCGATCAGATACCTACTGACTAGGCCAACATTAGTAGGAAGACCTGCAAGATGGATGATGATACTTTCAGAATATGACATCTAGTGTGTAACACCAAAGACAATCAAATGTCAGGCTTTGGCAGACCTACTGGCTCAATTTCTAAATGGAGATTACGAACCTCCCTCTAAGGATCTTCCAGGGGAGAAGTAGAAGAAATTGACATAGTAGATGAAGACTCAGAATGGTGGAATTTAGCCTTTGACGGGTCATCTGCTGAAGGGAAAGGTGGAGCAGGCGTTGTGTTGACCACCAAAGAAGGAAAGGAAGTAGCCTTGTCGTACAAGTTAGACTTCCCTTGCACAAACAATGAAGCAGAATATGAGGCGTTCATATTGGGATTATTAGCGGCTCGAGAGTTGGGAGCTACGCGCCTTAAAGTAAGGGGGGATTTAAACTTGATCGTGCAACAAATAAGAGGGCAGTTCGCAGTGAAGGAGCCTATATTGGCACCGTATCAAACTGTAGCACAAAAAGTGATAGAAGACTTCAGGAAGGTGGTTATTGAGTACGTACCAAGAGGACAAAATAAACAACCTGATGCGTTAGCCATAGTAGCATCTAGAGTATATGTCCAAGGAGAAGATCTAGATGTGAAAGTAATGAAGAGAACCCTCCCAACCACAGTGCTAGACTTGTTCCCTAAAGACATGATAGATGATTGGAGACATAACATCTCCCATCAATTGCAAACGAAGGAGGGGACAATATCACCGGTGGAACTTCAAAAATACAACATCATCAAGGGAGTCTTGTATCACAAAGAAGCAGATGGTGTATTGACACGATGTTTGGGGAGGAAGGAAGCGACTAGAGTTTTGTCTCAAGTACATGAAGAAAGCTGCGGATTAGCAGGTATTGGGTTGTATCGCCGATTGCAGTGCCAAGGGTATTATTGGCCTGAAATGAAGAAAGAAGTAGATGCACTTCAACGACAATGTGTTTCATGCCAAGAATACCCTGGGGAGGAGGAATGCGCCTTCATCGATGACATAGTGGATTGGAGAATCCCTTATGTAGAGTTTTTACAAAGCAACAATCTGCCCACCGAAAAGAAGGACGCAATCTTAATAAAGAGGAAGTCACAACGATTCTTCTTGCAAAATGGAGAATTGTTTAGAAGAGGGTTCAATGGCAAGCCCTTACGGTGTTTGAAAGTAGGAGAGGCCAAAGATTTGGTCTATCAAATGCATAAAGACGAGCACCAAAAAGGAGCCAAGTTGTACAAACAACTTATTGATCATGGTTATTACTGGCCGAAAATGGAAGGAGATTGCTTGGATTTTGTCAAGAAGTGCCACATCTGCCAAATCCACGGGAATCTGATTCATGCTCCCGCTGTAGACCTACAGACCATAGCAACACCATGGCCCTTTCATACATGGGGAATGGATCTTATAGGTCCCATTCATCCTAATTCTAAAGGTAACATATGGACTTTGACGGCCACTAAGATGTATACAAAGTGGGTAGAGGTCATCCCTTTAAAAAAGACTACGGGTCCAGCGGTGGCGAACTTCATTAAGGAACACATTATTTGTCGTTTCGAGATCCTGAAGATCATTCTGTCAGATAATAGAACTCCTTTCATCAATAGAGACATCAAAAGTCTAATGGAAAGATATAGGGTGAAGCACTACAAGTCATCGCCCTACTACCCGAAAGGCAATGGGTAAGCAGAGGCCACAAACAAAACCTTGATCAAGATTCTGTCAAAAACCCTAGATGATCATCCGAAGACATGGGCAGAGCAGTTACCGATAACATTATGGGCATATCAAACTTCAAAAAGAAAACCTACGGGTGAAACCCCATATGCTTTAGTCTATGGAGAAGAAGTTATCTTACCCGCCAAAATAGAAATTCCTTCGGCTAGGATGAGACTCCGAAACTTAGTCGAGGAAGAGAACCGACCAGCAGCCCTGGAGGCCTTAGCTGACTTCCAAGACCGAGCCAAAGAAAAATTAGAACGGTATCACGAAAGACTGCGACGACAATACAATACTGCAGTGGTACCGCGACCAATTCAGGTGGGGGACTTGGTACTCAAGACAGCAAATCAGGTCATGAGAGGAACACCAACCACCAAATTTTATCCCAAATGGGAAGGCCCGTATAGGGTACGAGAGATCTCCGAAAGCGGGTATTGTAAAATATCTCGTGTGGGATCAAATGCTATCTCAGGCCCATTGAACCTGAAATGGGTAAAGAAATATTACACATGAGATAGTCATCACAAAAGTTATACTTTCAACTTCAAAAGTAGTTGAGGCACCTGACTATAAGCTCTCAAAGTTATACTTTCAAACTTTAAAAGTAATCGAGGCACCTGACTATAAGTCCTTAACCTAAAAAAACAGTTACACTTTATCTCTAAAAGTGGCGAATGTTATGCTTTATCCTACAAAAGCAAGATTTATTATTTTTTATGAAATTTTTTTGAAACGTTATGTTTTTCGTTAAAAGCAATTTGATTATCAATAAATTATCAAACTTTCACTTATTTTTTTCGAAAAGATATATATATACATGTTATTGATAACATTCATGTTTATCTATTCATAATACCTATTGTTGCCTTAGAGTATTAATTTGAGTAACTTGAGATTCAATGATAAATATTGAGTTTTGAGGAATCATTCAAATTAAAGGCAATCAACAAGGTTAAAGAAACTTTAATTTGATAAATGAATTATGTGTAAATGAGTTTCTGAAACAGGAAAAAGGAAAAAGAGACTACAACAAGTCATGATCTAAAGGCCATGACATATCAAATTGAAGAGAATGCATAGCTAAGGCCTCTAAATCTGTAATGGCAGCATCCCGAATATTGAGATTTTCAGCTTTTGATTTCTTGACATCTCGAGTAGCTGACTCTAAGTCCTAAAGCTGTCGCTCTACCTCCTGAAGCTGAGACTTTAAATCTTGCGAATGGATCTTCAATTTGTTTGCGGTTTCGTCAAACTCCGAGATCTGTGCTGAAAAGGAGTCATCTTCACACTTACGTATAGCAATTTCTGAACGTAGTTCAACAAGATTGAAATTTGACTTGAGGAGATCCAGTCTAGCCCGAAAAGGGGACATATCAACACCCACGGCTGCAAGGTCGTCTATATCATCGCTAAATGTCTTCAAGTCCTCAACTCGCAAAGAGTATAAGGAAAGAGTGTGCAACCCAAGCACAAGGCCTGCGAGCTAATTTAGGAAGAAGGTCTGGGCAGAAGACGCCTTAATAATCAGTTGGTCAAGTATATGTGGGAACCGAGCCAGGAGACGCTCAAGACTTTCCTGACAAGACGATGATATCCGGAAGCCCCTCCAAGAAACAAGGTCTCCACTTGGATTGAAGGAAGCTCTGACAGGAGTTACTTTAGAGGCCATCATAGAATTTGTCGAGATAAAGGATGGAGGAGCACGGGGCTGTTGGGATGCTAATGAATCCACGATGCCTTGGTCATCCGGAAGACAGCCTAGAGGATAACCGAGGTCATTATCTAGCGAGGTGTCAACATCCGGATTGAGAGCATCAAATGAGGCAAGCGCATCAACAGGCAAAGGCAACTCTTGCATCTTCTCGCTCTAGAAAACAAGATGATAAAAGCATAATATATTTGGGAGAAAAGAAATAAAGTTGAAAAAAAGAAGATGATATATTTACCAAAGAAAAATACTCACAAGATAGTCAATGGAAAAATAGTTGGGAGATGCCACAGAAGGCGAAATGTCGTTCAACCCACCCAAAATACTGTCAAAAATACCCTCCTGAGAAATCACCAACTCGGTAGAATCCTTCTGGGAGGATATACATCAGCAATAGTCTCAGAAGGATCCTCCCTCGCGGAAGAAGGAGTCTCATCAGTTTCCTTAGGCCTATCATATGGAGAAGCTGGAGGAGGGTTTGAGGAAATTATTGTATCACCCAGAGCAAGGCTCGAACTCACATCAGATAAAGTGTCTTTAGCATCAAGACTGACACAAGCTTCATGTGATGAAGACGACTCAACACTGACAGAGATAGGTCAGGGAGGGTCACAATTCGTAGAAGCCGTCGTGGTTGCCCCATTTGCAGTAATAGGCATAAACTCAAGAGGAACATCATCATCCTCTTCATCAGCATCGCCAATCTAAAAACGGTGGACATAATGATATAAGGAATCACGAAAGCAACTATGTGGATAGTAACAGACATAAATGCAGATATTATAAAATATGGAAATACATACCAAATTTCTACGGCGTTTCTTGATCGGATCCTCGGCTGCGGGCACAGTAAGACTAGCATCCTCAGGAGGGCGTTTTGTTAATGGCCTTAAGCGAAGCCTGATGCCAGGGTGACTAATCTGGGACACGGTAGAAGTAGTAGTAGGAGCCACCTCCGAATCAGTAGTGGTAGATGTTCTGGTTCTAGAACAAGTAATTCTCATTTCCCCAGCATTAGAGGATCCTTGGGGAGGAACTGGAGGAGGCATCTGAGACAGAGGTAACTGAGACAAGGCCCGTGGTGGAAGGTTCCTGGAGGTAGTAGGGGCCTGTACAGGAAGGATAGTTGGGTCACTTTGAGAATGAACACCTGCTGACCGAGGAGGAGAAGACTTAGGCATCAAGGCCTCACGCTCAACAAGCCGGCTACTGGCTGGCCATCGTTCCGAACGGAAATTGGGCTTAGGAGAACATAACATCCTAACCCATTGAAGACGTTTGGGAAGAGAAGCTGGTATAGAGCACATCAGTGTGTCGTCCTCCCACTTCTTAAGATTGATTTGCCAGTAGTTGCGTTCACCGGTAGTATATCGCCCACTCCGAGTAGCAGTTGGTATGACAAAGGCAACGGGAAAGGATTTGTGAGGAGCACCTGGGGGTTCTGGAAAGGCCCATGCAAAAGAGGGGGAGGTAGACACGAAATTGAGGAGAGCAGTCCCATAAGTCTCCTTGCAAGTACGGCTGAAGGGACGCTCCTAGTCAAATCCAAATTGCCTTATAACCCTATGAGGATTATAAAGTACGGTACCAAAATCATTATCCTCAATAAAATATGGAAGCTCCGTAGCCTGAAGGAAGACGAACCAGGACAATGAAGAACCACTCAACCCGTTAGTGTTTAGATAAGAGCGAGACTCACGCCTATAGAAGTGAGGAAGGTGACCATTGTTTTCTGAGGCAATAGTGTAAGGACGAGCGGTGAAGCATGAAAAATCATCAATGAAAAGCCGCAAGTCTGAGCTAAAGCGGTAATTAATCCAGCGAGCTGTCCGGGGGTCGATGTGGGGTAATGAAAAAGGGTCTGAAGACTTCTTCTTCCTCTTAGAAAGATGTTCAAGAGAAGAATAACCCTTGAAACGCTCGAAGAGGAAAAGCTGAAGGAAGGAGCCTGGAATGAAACAATTCACGTCGTACCTGAGTAAACGAAAAGGGAAGGTTGATAATTCAAGAAAAGAAGAGAAAAATGCAGTGTGAAAGACAGTTAATGAAAGCATGAAAACGAATACCTCCCAACAGATTCTCTCAAAGCAAAGGCCACCTCATCTAAACGGCGATACAAGGTTCCTAAAAAAAGGGAAGCAAGAGGAACCTCCAAACCCCGAGATAGCAGAGCTGCTAAGCTAAACATACGAACTAAGGGACCGTCAACAGGAGATCCGGGAAAGAGAAAGCGCGACAACCACATAGCCAGATAGGCTGCCAAAGGAAAAGGACAAGGCTCCTTGCGAAAAGCAAGGACGGATTGGTCATAAGTAGAACTATCCCACTGGTTAATTTTGTAATCCCGAAAGAAGTAGCGCACCCAAGATAACCAGGAAGTCTTCTGTCGGCTAGTGGTCTCGAAATCTGGAAGGAGTGTGTCACCTTTGAATCGTGAGACATAATGGGAAGATTGCTTAAGGCTTCCATCAAGTAGGCAACACAATCAACATCTCTAGCAGACATACTAGATGGGTCACAAGAAGTCGAAGCAACAGCAGGGAGACTACAAGATATAACTCGACATAAGCACATAATTTGAAAAAAAAGAGAGGGGAAAACAAGAACGAATGAAAGAAACAGAAGAAAAGGCTTACTGGTAGATAGCATAGACATCCTCTAGGGTAGGGGTGAATTCCCCCCAAGAAGTAACAAATGTGCATGAAGAGGAGCACCAGCGGGAAATCAACACAGTAAGGGCGTCATGATCCTGCTGAATACGTAGATCCCTACATAGTTGAATGCAGCGATATATGCCCGCGCTCTATAGTATAGCTTTATACTCAACATTCCCGAGGATCTCA
Organism: Aralia elata; assembly: GCA_034770075.1. Taxonomy (NCBI): domain Eukaryota; kingdom Viridiplantae; phylum Streptophyta; class Magnoliopsida; order Apiales; family Araliaceae; genus Aralia; species Aralia elata. The sequence goes on along the minus strand of JAVJAP010000045.1, from coordinate 39,310 downwards.
CCAGTCCAATGTTGCCATCCTTGAAGACGGCTAGATGAGTCAGACAGGAAGCGAAAGGGACTGAAAGGGTATTCTTGTTTCTCTATGCACATGTGGGGAATGCGACTGGAATAGGGGAAGTCGTCCCAACCTCCGCAAGCCGCGACATAAAGAAACAAACCTTCTTTCTCTAGTGAAAAAAAAGTTATGCGATCGTAAGTCTGGACTTGCTCCCAAAAAGTGTCAAAAGGCCCAAAAAAGGGAGCCTTTCCCCAATTATTGACGAAGGAAGTTACCCTGGAAGTCTTCAAGTCTTCAGAGCATCCGGTAGACGAGGCCTGCAAGTAAGGAAGACTCCATATGAGAGTACTAAGGATGTCAAGTAAAGCATATAAACTTAGTATGCTTACCATGACAAGGGGAGAATCTGAGATTTGCACTTGAGAATACCTGAAAAGAAGCAGAAATGAAGTCAGAGAAGGATCAAAATCACAATTATAAAAGAAAAATAAGATTTGAAATTTTTCCAAAAAAATTCGGACAGCCAAAATGCATCCTTCGGAGCCATTTTTTGGGTTATTTTGGTATGCGTCATAGCCGTTGGCGATGACTTTTGAAGTACTCGTCGATATGGTCGTTTTGATATATTATGGGCCCTGAGACTCCAAACGAAACAAAAGTTATGGTCAAAATAGCGGTCATTACTCCCAATGTTCAAATTTTTGGTGACATTTTCCCTAAGGTTCGCCCCCTTGGGTTCGGGCTCCTAGGAAGCTCCCCTAGGGTTCGTCCCCCTAGGGTTCGGTCGTGCAAGGTCCCGTCGAGGAAAATTAGGGGTACTTGAAAAAAAATTGCTTGGCTTAATTTCCCCTATAGGGTTCGGCCCTTAGGGTTCGCCCCCTAGGGTTCGCCCACCTATAGGGTTCGGCCCCCTAGGGGGATTTCTTTGGTACCTTGGAAATTCTGATACTCCACAAATCAACTTTTTGGAACAAATGCTCCTTTGTCGCAATAAATATTGTATTTTTCTTTATTATCCGAGGGAACCCTACCGAGATATGATCCAAGTAACGGGGCTCGGAAGACAAAAGAAAAGTTATAATGACCTAAAAAGAAAAATAGGAGAAACAAGTCAAGAAGTTCGGAAGAAAGTACTCAAATAAATTAAAAAATTGAAAGAAAAAGAAGAAGGAAGGATGACCCTATAGGGTTCAACCCTTAGGATTCGGCTTTATAGGGGTGGAATTGCGTTCTTACCTCTTTCCCAAGATGAGGAACGTTTGCTTGACGACTTCTTGGTGATCTTCAGACTTGAAGGAGGAGAAAAAATGCCAAGACAAAAAATTACACGATGAAAATAAAAGCCTAAATGACTTGGGAGATGTATATATTCAAACTGCACGCTTGCAATAGCAAAGGAAGCAAACTTTATTTTCCTTTTAAGGAAGATTTCGAAATATAAAGATAAGTTTATTTGAGCATACTTCTAAATAAAAATATATGTTTTCAAAATTTGTTTAGATTTGATATTTTAATTGAATTTCAAAAAATATATATTTGATATCTGATATTTTATTCCTAACAATAGGAAAATTTTGAAATTAATATATATATATATATATATTAAGGAAAAGATCTTGATTTATAAAATTCTCATAAAGGAAGATTTTGTTTCCAAATAATAAAATAAGATTTGATTATTGGATTTTATTTAGTGATATTTGATGATCTTCCTTGTTTTAATTCTTAGAAAATAAGAAAATAAATATTGAGCAAGATGTGAAAGCTTTCAGATGATCTACCAAGAGGTCCAAGGAAGAGCCCTTCTAGGTCTTGCCTCCCTAGGGTTTAACCCTAATGGTTTGGTCCCTAGGGGTTCCCTCTTCTAGAATTTCTGTGTTCAAAACTTGGACAAATGGAGTCACACAAAATCATTTAAAAGCTTAGAGTATTTTGCACGAGCGTCTCTCGGGAATCGTGACTCTCGCGCAGGGGCCAAATGTGGGTCCAAGTGCATATTAGGGTTCACATGACCTAATTGAAATAAATGTACAAATTAAGGTTTACAAAAACCTAATTAAATGTACAAATTAGGGTTCATGTGACCTAATTAAATGTACAAATTAGACGGAAATAAATATGTTAGACCCGGAGAAGTCTCCACGTGTTCCAAGGCAGAAGGCTCGTGGATGCGACCCATTTTGGAAATTGATTGAGGGATTGGATTGGTGACTAGAAGAACAGGACAATTTGGGCATTACTTTGATGATTAAAGGGCATTTCTGGAATTTTTCCTTTAAAACATGACTAAAGGGTATTTCGGAAATTTTCCTTAAAACATGTGCCTGGCATGCGATTATTTTTAGGAAAGCTCTATAAATAGCCCCTCTATTCTAAGAAAAGTGGATCGCTCTCAAGACATTACACTTAGACTCTTGGAAGCTCATTACATTTGGAACTCTCTCCCAACTCGAAGACTCAAGAAGACTCTTGGAATCCCTGCTACCCTAACATGGTTTCCGGATTCTGAGAGTTCTGCCACGTGTCATTGGAGTAATCGTCCACCTGTTCTTCTCCCCTCTTCAATCAATCAATCAATTTCGTGCTCTTCGTGGATTTCTCTCCTCTCCGGCCAACGCGAAACCCTAACCCTAGCAAGGCATAATTTCCTTGCCCACATTTCTCTACAATTTTTTTATAATTCTATGTTTCTTCCTTTTTTTCTACTTATAATTTTTCATATAATTTTTTTTATAATTTTTTCTTACTTATAATTTATCTTTTTTATAATTTTTTTATTTCTCTAGAATTAACTTTATTTTAATTGATGAAAACTAAACATAAGTAGCGTAAAATAAAATACAACTAACAAAACTAAATCAACTAGTATAACACCCCACTCAATAATATAAAGTGATGATAAATTCTAATAACATAACGGATAACTTCATTCAACAACCAACAACTTAATAAAATGTCTAATCAACTAGTAATGCATCTCATCAATAAATCCTAGACAAAATCTCAATATCATCATTCAATAACCAACATAGTAAAATGTCTAAGTAACTAATATAGCACTCCACTTAATAAATCATTGACAAAACCCTATTTTCCCTCATCAGAAAGACTAAAAAAGACCACCATCAACTCCTCACAAACAAGCTTGCATGTGACCTTGTTACGTTCGCTATCACTTAGGCAGGGCACATTACTCAATGCATTATTGAGATTCTTGTGTTGTTCATTTAATGAGGCCTCCAATCCAAGAAAGTTAGCAAATTGAGTAGATGATTTCTCGAGTTGTAAAGCGAGAATAGTAGCAACCCTCTCCATTGCAGATTCAGAATCAATATTGAAACTGCCTTTCTCTTCCTCTTCATGAAACTAGAGGACTTGCTAGATATTTCCTCACTGTGGGTTGAAGTCAAGCCATTATCTTTATTATTTGTTTGGATCTCTTCATCTAACTCGATCATTTCCGCAGTCGATAGAGCAACTTTTCCAGTTGCTCTATCCTTGCCAAATATAACACATAAATCCAAATAATTTGGAAATGTCTTATTCTGTCACTTTGCTCTCTTTTGGTGCACCTAAAACAAGTTAGAGAAAAAAAGATAACATAATAATTAAAAAAAACAAAAAAAAAATAAAACATAGTAATTAATTATATTATAGCAGTATCCAAAAAAGTTTTTGGAAAAAAAACTGTAAACATAGCAGTTTTAGTTAACTAATGAACCATTGCAGAGCGTAACAATCCTAGGTGTTAACAACCCAAACTCCCAAGAAGTAAACTTCAAAAATATCCTATTATATACACACAAACGAGATAATGAACCACCGCCTTGAAATGAAATGACAACACTAAATATATCATTCACAAGTTGAAAAGGTTTTTCAAAAGAAACACAAATTAATAAACACTGCAAATCACATTTACAAATTAATTCCACACATAAATAAACAACCAGTAGTGCAACCAGTACTTGTACTGCTACCTAGCTACTAGTACTTCAAGTACCATATATATAACAACCATTGCAGAGTGTAACTAAAATTAAAACTAAAACCATTAGTTAACTAAAACTGCAAGCATAGCAGTATATATAACAACCAGTAGTGCAGCTTTTACTGTTTCAGCCACAAATTTCAAGCAACCCATGAATTTAACAACCAGTATATATATATAGGCATGTAATTTCCCTGACAAATTATAATTGACAATTCTTTCTTTCTTTCTTCCATTTCCTATTCATTTACTGTTTGAGCTTACCATAATTTTTCAAATAAGATAGCAGAATAGGCTCAAAATAAACCACGAGTAATTAGATTGAACTTTTGAAAGGTGAAATCTTTTTCACTTTTTGATAGCATTTTAAATCAAAACTCTGTTTGTATAGAAGGAAAAAAAGAAAAAGAAAAAGAAAATAAGGATATGAAGACATTGTAAAGTTTACTACATAGGATCTAAATAAAAACAAGAAAACAAAACTATAATCCGTCATAGTTGCAGCATAATAACTTCTTTATATATTATCTAACTTTACACACAAAGTTAATCTGCAAAAGTTACAAAATTCGATATATATATATATATATATATATATATATATATATATATATATATTGTTTCTTTGGCATCAATTTCTGAAACTTCACCAAGAATAATATGCAACACTTATGTTGTGTTTCTTTATATCCTGTTCCTAAACATTCACAGCAAACAATAATGAGAATACAAATATTCATTCAAGAGAAAAATTACGAATTTAAAATATGTTAAAGAAAAATAATCAGGATAATTGAACAAGGAAGCCAACTATAATTCTTGTATTTAGACCTCATAAAAAGTTAAAAAAAGATTTCAGTGAGATCATCTAATTATTCCGAAGAAAGGGGCAAATTGAAACCTCAATATAATCCGTTTGCCTTAAATCAATACAGATCAATCTAATTATTCATCAATTCATTGGATTTAAATAAAACTATACAAAAAGAACATATGAATATTTACATGTAATACCTCACGGGAACGCGATTAAAATCTGCTACCTAGCTACTAGTTAATATAACATATATATATATAATAACCAGTAGTGCAGCTTTTACTGTTTCAGCCACAAATTTCAAGCAACCCGTGAATTTAAAATTTGTATTTAAATTGCATTAACCTCATGGAAAAGTAGTTGCAAGTCCTAAAAAATGATTTACCTTGAAATATGGAATCCAGACATCTTTAGAGGTTTCGAGTACATGATTTTCAGCATCCTAACCAAATCCACTACTGTCATTGGTTTGCGTGGTCCACTGATCCAACACCTTTAGCCAAGGACGGAGATACACATGGGCTAGGGTGGGCTCTAGCTCAGGTGATTTTTTTTTTATAGGTAAAAGGGAGGGCTAAATATGTAACTTAATAAATTTAAGGAGGCCTGATTAATAGAGGAGCTATACTTGGAGGGAGCAAAACAAAAATTTCATAAACCAATTCTAATTACAAGACATGTCCGCCCCTCACTCATCCTCGTTTCCCTTGTATGGTTGTATTCTTTTCATTTTGCAAAGGCATGAGAGGTTGAGTCATTGAAGATTATGGGCACGAGGCTGAGTCACTAAATAATTAATTTAAGCTATGATACTGGGAAGTAGCCAGTGAGGATTGCAATATTAGTGTGTATGTTGAGTTATTAAATTCATTAAGGAGATGAAGTCACGAGCTGATTGGGAATTTGGGAGGGAGAATTAAAACTAATGACAACAAAAGAATATTGTTATATAATGTTATTATTTGTAATGTTAACAATATTGTAATTAAATACATGTTTTTACATATGCAATCAGCCGGAAAATATAAAATTATATAAAAAAATTGGCTCAGGGGCACAGCCCCCGAACCCCCGTCAAATTATTTATAAGACCACAATTATGTGACCACGCAATAGCCCAGGAAAAAAATCCCGGCTCTGCCCTTGCCTTTAGCCCATGACTACCAAGCTCAGCCACTATGTTCTTGCAGTAATCCACCATTTATGATACAAACAACCACACCTACTCATTGGGCATAAAGAATGGATATACATCCACAGAAGCATCTTGGGATATCCATAATACTAGTGCAATATCAGGCATGTATTCCGAGGGAAAAAAACAAAAAAGAGTGAGAAACCAAACCCCATCGTTGTAGTGTTTGATGGCAAGTTTGAGAATATGGGTAGGTATATCTCTCCATTTTCAGCCAGTTAACCAGGAGTTACAGAGGCTACCATATGAAAATTGAAAATTGCCAGCTGTTACTGATCTATATTATGTATCGAGTAAAATTAAGTGAAAGATGGTGCAAGGGAGCAAAATCCGACAAGTGGCAATGTTGTTTGTCCCTACTCAGATGAAGTCTTCCTTTAAAGAAAAATAAACATAAATGACTTGGGCTTGGTACTGCCATTTCTTAGCTATTTGTTATGCAATCAATCCTATAACTGTACCGCCTGAAACTTTTCTTGAATTGCGCCGAGTCTAAGACTAAGTCACATAAATATTACTTCCTCCGTTTCACAAAAACGGTCTCATTATCAAATTTTATAAATATAAGGATGTTTTGTTTCATATTAATCTATATAAATAAGAAATTGTTAGTTTAATAGTGACAACGTGATAATAAAATTATGATGACAAATTTGAAGACATACGTATTATTTTATAGTAATCGATCTATATTATAAAACCTTCATGGAGGCTTTGGTAATTTTATGTCACGCTTAATATGTTTTTTGCCCCTACAACTTTAATTATATTACTATTTTGTCCTTTATAATATTTTTTTATATCTTTCTATTTAGTCCTCTAAATTTTATTAAATTTCTATTTTACTCCACATAATTTACACGCGTTGCCATCGAATGCTAGTATCAATAAAGAGTAATATTTTTGTGAAACAAAAAAAAATACCCATGTGAATCGGATCAAGAAAAGAAAATGCCTACGTGATCAATCTCGCTGAGCTAAGTACTTCAACATTAGCTTGCTTCTTCGCCAAAGCCTCGGAAGATGTAATTAAGTTGGTTATGACATAGGAGATTATCTCACTTGAACTTCAAAAGCCTGTCAAAGTTCGTGTCAAAGGATCTAGTCAGAAGTTTACCAAAGCTGAGCTTCGTCAAAGAAAGACTGTGCAAATCCTATCAGCTAGGAAAGCAGACCAAGAACTCATTCAAGAGTTAAGTAGTTAATTCAAATGAAAGGCCCCTACAACTTCTTCATATGGATCTCTTTGGGCCTATTCTAACTGTAAGTCTCAGAGACAAAAGATACTCCCTGGTCATAGTGGATGACTACACCAGATTCACATGGGTATTCTTTTTAAGCTCTAAAGACGAGACCAACAATTAAAAAATAACTCCACTCTTCAGAACCATGTAAATAACTCCACTCTTCAGAACTATGTAAAAGAGGTTTCGAGTACATGATTATTCTACTGATCTAAACATAACATTAGTCTTTGGTTTGCGTGGATCTCTTTTAAGAAGAGGCGAGGGTAAGATTGTCAAAAGAATAAAATGTGCTCTGTGTCCATCTTTATTGTCCTGTTAATATCAAATTTTCTAAAGAGATTATGGTGTTCTTCGGATTTAATCCCAAAGGTATGTTTTATAACATTTACCTTTGTTTTTATAAATAATAATTGTGTATCATTTTATATGTGTATATACTTGAAAGTATATATTTTATGTATTATATCATGTGTAGATGATATTGTATGTTTGAGTATGTTTTACTTACATTTTGTTGTAATAAATTATTTAATTATTTTTGTGGGATAAGAAAAGTAATTAATTTTTTGTTCATGGCGGAATAAATTTAATTTTGTGCATATATATTTTTGTTATAATATTTTATTAGTAGATAAAATATTATGATGTGTATATATATGTATGAAATTTAAGACAATTATTTTTATTATTCACTAATTGAGATTAATTTATTATGAGAAAGTTGTAGTAAACTTTAAGAAATGTACTTGTCTCTATGTATAACAAATTATTAGTTGTAAATTAATTTATTTTGAGAATAAAGTAAATTTATGTTCTTCTTGAACAAAATTATGCGTATAAAATTTGAGCCAATATTTAGTGTGTAATATTGTTTGGTATTTGTATGCATGAATTTTGAGATAAATTACTTTGTTTGTGGATAATAAATAAATTATCAACTAGTAGTTAGAAGAGATATTGTAGAAGTAAATTTGGTTGAATAAATCTACTATACAATATGATTATAAAGTTGTGAAAATACTTGAAAATTTGTTTATAAGTGTTTTGTGAAAATCATTATTGTATATGTTGGTTTATCTCAAATATGTACTTCTTGTATGAGTAGTAATACATTATATTGTGATCATATGAACTTTGCATATTATAATTGAGGCAAACATTACTTTTGACTTTATATAAATATAGTAAAATTCAAGGATTTCATATTATTATGAAAAATGTCTTGTTCTATATTTGTTACTGTCAAAATGTACATTGTTTGTAATATTTCATGTTCATGTTGGAACAAGAAATTAATTTGAGAATTTTTTAGTTCATATGTGTGAAATATAATTTACCTTATATAGAAATTAATTTTGTTTGTGATAAATTAATTTATTAGAAAGTAATGTAAATTTTCACATTTTATGATTTATATGCAAATAAATTTGTGCAATATGATGAGTTGCACTATAATTTGTATATAATGAATTTTATACTATTTACATAGAGTCAAGTGTTACGTGTTGGTAAACTTGAAAAATGTATATGTATAATTTTAAATGCTCATGTTAATTAAATAATTTTTGAATTTGAGATTTTATGGAATTTCATAAACTAAGAGTGTGTTTTCTTATGTGGGGGTGTTCCAAAAGAGTCTTATGTTGAAGTAATCTTTATATGAATAACTATTACATAAGATGTACAAGAACTTATTTTTTTGTTTAGAGAAGTGTTCCTTAATATTCTTATGTGAAAGTAATATTTATAGGAACATTGTCACATAAAATGTTGATTAATTTAAAATTATTTTAAGTATTGAGCATAATATTGTGAAATAAAATTATTCAATGAGATTTCAATTATTTAAAAGTGTGGGGGTAATTATTTAAGAATTTCATTTTTGATGGACTAAATTTGGCTTTTGAATTATTTGGAGCATATATTATTTATGTTAGAAATAGTAAGGCTTGTGAATTTCTTATTGTGAAATTCAATTTGATTATGTAGTCTTATGAAATAAAAGTCTTTGAAACACAAACTTTTGGATAACATTGAAATGTGAACTTATTTCACTTAATTAATTTTCAAATGTCCTATAAGGTTATAAGCTGAACCTAGAAGGAACAATATTGATTTGATGAATTAAGAAAATTAATATAATAATTTGGTAAATAAAATACCTAATTTATTAGCCTAAATATGGTGCAAAATATTTATAGTGATTGAGTTCAATAATGAAATTGAAAATGAGCTATAAATATTTAAGTGAATTACATATTAGGTGATAATACTTAGGTATGTGCATATTTACCTTGAGATTCTAAATTCACTGTATAGGAATAAGTGATTCGATATTGATACCTATTTTACTTTAAAAGTAAAAATAATTTTCAAAGTTTTAGACAAGAGAGTATAAACTATTTTAACATTTTAGCACCGATTATGATATTACTCCAACTCAAGTTTTCAATAAATTTGATTGAGGGAGTATATTGTAAATAAACAAGATGGTTTGTTCTTTTCGATTGAAAGGTTAAGGTATGAAATAGTTATGTACTTATTGTCTAAACTGAGAACTAGTATTTTACTTTTTTCCTATTTATCGAATATAGAATTATTTGTGTTTACACTAACAATACAATTTTATAAATTATAATGTGATAGTTTTTGTGTATATTGATGATAAGTTGATCATTTTACATAGTATTATTAACGTAAACGAGTTTAAGACACATCTATTTTTTGTCTTTATGCTGAAAAACTTGTGAAATAGATGTTAACTTATATTAGTACGTATCGTGTGAAAAAAATAATGGAGGTTTCTACTATGCCAATTTAACTGAAGGGCTCTGAGCTAAGTTTGAGAACCTTGAGGTCGAAGAATTTAATAATTCTTTAATAGTGGTAATATACTAGAAGTTAATTCTAATATTGCTATTGAAAATCTAGAGTATACAAGTGCTAGTGAGAACCTTATGTATGATATGCAATGCACGAGATCAGATATCACCTCCACTTTTATACTTAGAAAGTACACTAGTGGTTTAAAATTAGATTATGTTAGATTTATCAATGTTTTAAATGATCACATAAAATGCCACTTATATTTTAGTTATAGAAATTATAAATTCACAAGTAGGTGGATTTTCACCCCATCGAGGGTATTATTTGTTGCCTAAGCAAGAAACAAATGAATAATTCTCGTTTCACTATTTGAATATAATATTATCTTGTGAGGGAAGCTTATTGGATTAAGGTGTTTATCAAAACATTAATTGTGGCCTAATCTGAAGCCTCCTACATATTTCACTATATTGTGTTAGTAAAAATTTGTATTGAGTACAAATTATTAATCTTGGATTCATAGCTAATTGTGATCTTGATAAGTAAGAAAATATTCACAACTACGTGAATATATTCTTATATTTCCACAAGTAGGTGGATATATTTGTACTCTTAGTGAATGGTATAATTACTTGGAGTATCAAGTAATACTGTTACTTTATATGATGTAGAAAGCAAATGGAATTGAAATTTGTTGTTGAAACATCAAATTGTGGTTACTTACAAAACTGCTTAGTTTATTATATTGTGATGATGAAATTATTTTTGTATAGAGCTTATGATATTATCTTTAATGATAAGTCTTGACATGTAAATCAAAGACATAATTTAGTTGAGACAATTGATACAAGAAGGTATCAAAATATTTGTCTACGAGGAAGTTAAGTGACGACTTGGTTTATCTTATTTGTAACGACTGGAAATTTTGTATTTGCCTTGTAATTCGAATTTTTGAATATTAGTGAATATATTATATTTTATTAATATTATTTTGTGTTGCATGTTTAAAGGTTGTGTGACAACCTAGATTATGTGAATGTATGAAATATTGCGTGTCATAGTTTTGTTTAAGTGAATAATTAATTTCGCGTAGCGTCGAGAAATCACTATTCATGGGGCACGTTTTTCGAGATACTATTCACGTCATAATATTTTTGTGTCTTTTTCAATTTTAATAAATTTCATAAATACGTGTGAGCGAAGTGATAATTTTTCCAAGCGTCGAAAATTTTATTTGAGCTGATACGTGATTTTATCCGTATCCGAAATGTATTATATGGGTGTTCTGAATATTTGGACAAATCCCATAATAATTATTTTTATGCGTCTCAATAATTTATGGGAATACCCATTCTAATTTTAGGTATAGTTATTTACCAAATTGGGTACAAAAGTGAGAGTATTCGGATATATTTTTTGTGTATTTGGGTATTTATTTTGACTTGTTACTCCAAGAAGGAACCAACTCCCCCATTTTAGACCAATCAAATGAGAGAGTAGAGGGAGTTGCCGGCAAGCCTCATTGAGCAACCAACTCACTTCTCCCGAAATTACTCCTCCAATCTCCCATCTCTTTCAAACCACTCCATTTCTCTCTTGCATTCCATCAGCACCATTCCATCAGCAGATAGAGAGAGAGGGGGGGAGCTGCAAAGAGGAAGAAGAAAGAAGGAGAAAGTTGTCGGAAAAAGGGAAGGGAGTCGCCAGAAAAGAAAGGAGGAAGAATAAGAAGGCACGGGTAGAGGAAGAAGAAAATCCAAGCAAGAAAAAACCCTCAAAGCAAAGTCTAGCAATCTTCTTAACCTCTAGGAAGGATTTACAGAGGTAAAACATCAACCAAATCCTTTCCATTCGATTTCTTGTTAAGTTTTTCAAGTTTTTCTTAGTTTTGAGCTCTTAAGCTTGTGGATCGAATTTATGGCGATTCTTGTTGTTTTTGTTTGCTATGATTATTTGTAAATGTTGTTAAAATATTATGTAAGCTATTAATATCATCAAAGTGAAACAAAAACGCAAGAAATCCTTACCTTGGCTTAATGGAGCAAGAACAATGGATAAAACATGGACTTTAGACGTTCGGACCATTTTAGAGGGCTGTAAAGCTATGATTTTGTGTTTGTTAATTTTATTTGTTGTTATGGTATTGTAGTTCCATGGGTTACGAAGCTAACCCAGTTGGAATGGAGCAAAAAGGAGTTAAAACAAGTTCGTAGTAATGATTTTTGTAAAACTTGTCAAGAACTCAAAAAAACAGAGTATGAACTTAGTACTTTGGCTTAAGATTTGGCCATGTTAATGTTTATGAGTAATTCTAAAATTTGATATGTTATAGCCCCATAAGTTAGGAGTCCATAGAGTCCGGAATGTACCAATTTGCTTGTTTATTGAAGGAGTTATGGAGGTTGGAGTGGTCGGAGGTTGGAGTCGCGAACTGGGATTAAACCCAGAATCCGGCTACTGGAGAATGACGTCGCAGCGTCATTCATAAGCCTTGCATCTGACGCCGCAGCGAGGGGAAAAATTGGGAATAGAACGGGACTTGCGCCGCAGCGCCAAGTCCCAATAGTGAGCTTCACGCTGCAGCGTGAAGCCTGTCAGAGGAGAAGGACGGGACTCGCGCCGCAGCGACGAGCCCAAGTGCTAAGCTTCACGCCACAGCGTGAAGCCTGTCATGGGAAAAACACGGGACTCACGCCGCAGCGTGAGGTCCAGTTCTAAGGCTTGGCGCTGCAGCGCCAATGCCGTGTCCAGCCTGGGTCGGGTCGGTCAGACCGGATCGGGTCGAGTCGGACCTAATGAATTTTTTCAGCGGGTCCAACACTTATATTTTATCCTAAATGATTGAACAAGTTAGTTATTTATACCTTGTTAAACCTTTAACCTTAATTGTTTAATTGTATATTAAGTGTCAACCAAATTGGTATTGTCTTAAGGCGTAAATTGAGTAACCTGGATACAACTTAAATTGAGTAACCTAGGTAGTCGTAGTGGCAATCAATGTGTTTTAATGATGTTATGTCCATTTTAAACCTAGTCTTTATGTGACTAATTGTTATACGAATATGTATTTATATGTGTAGGATATTAAGGAGCGTGTGTTGTAATATTATAGCAGCGCATCAAGCAAGTTTCTTAACTTAACTCAATTTATATTTGAGCAAGTTTCTAAACCTTATGCACTATTTTTATTTCGTGCAAACAGGTATATGTTAGGCAAATTTCCTAACGCTTGTCTAACCCTTGTGTTGGGCAAGTTTGCTTACCCTAACTCAATTTAATATTGGGCAGGTTTTCTTATTCGTACAACTTTCATTTATTGTGCGAGTTTATTTATTGATTTAGCAAATATCCTATATTATTGCAAGTTTCTTAAACTTTCTCAACCTTTACATTTGGGAAAGTTTTCTATTTATACAAGTGTTGTATATTGTTGCAAGTTTCATGACTCAAATCGAGTTGTTACTTTCAGGTTATATTGGTAGATTAATTATTGTCAATTACTCCACATCAAAGATAATTATTGATATTCGCACTTTATGCATTTGAATTCATTATATGTTATTGGACTGTGAAACGTTAAGTTCTTCATTCATGAACTATTTAAGGAGATAGTCTACGCCATTTGTTTCAGCTAGACATATACAGGTTATTATTTTAAAAAGTTATCCAAACCAATAGTTGGTACGGATTCTTAGACTGAGAGAGCAACCCTTATTAGGGGATTTTAATGTGTCGGTTATTCGATGCAGTCAGAGTTAAATATTATGCATATACATAGGGTACTAGAGGTTGATCTCCTCGAGTACTACTGACGGGCCAAGCGTTTAAAAGGGTTAGTCGAATGACTGATCCTTTGGCCAAAAAGTTCATGGTCTATTGGACTACTCAACAATAAATAATCAATATTCATTTCCTCATTTGAACTTTGATTATATTGTCAGCTATTTCTTCAATGTTCTTAAATTGTCGAATTATGCGATTGTTATTCTCATTCATTCATGATATATCTTTTCATTCATTTTAAACTTGTTGGGCAAAGTAGTTGCTCACCCTTACTATATCATGAACCTATTATAGTTAAGCCGAAGAGTTCTAAAGCGGACAAAGGCAAAGGAAATCTTAAGGACTAGTTATTTGTACTATTCTGTTATGTAATCGTGGAGTAGTTTTGTATTATTAATGTATTCTGCGATATATCTATTTAAGGTTATAGACCTTGGGACCATAGTAAACCTTTTGTAATGAACAACATATGTTTATTTATTCCACATTAGTTGATTTATGTTGTTTAGAGGTGTATGTATATATTTTATCGTGAGCACCAAATTCGAGGTATTGGTACCTGAATTTGGGGGTGTCACATTATTACTAAGACTTTGACGAGAGCTTAGTAAGTTTGACTACTTATGTTATGAAACTTAAACCACTTTGAGTTAGGGGTGATGGGAACCCAACCTATTCCTAGGGTACCCCTAGTTTATAGGTTCAATGGGAAAAATAAGCCATAGTTGTTGATTGTGTTACTATCGTTGTTGTTTCATATATAGCCTAAAATAGTAATGTTTGTTGCACAACTAAGGTTTGAGTTATACTCTCAACAAAGTTGTTGTGTTCTTAGCAACAGAAATACATGTGAAACACTTTGCCTATATGAATTAGAAGTGGAGCCGCTTCTTATAGAGGGGTGTGGTTTACTCTCTTAGAAATTCATGAAACAGAGTATTGCGCATGGCCATGTTAGCGCATAGCAATTGAGAATACTCATTATTGTAGGAAGATTGTGTGTGCGTGTGTGTGATATTATATAGGAGTAGAGTTTCAATCTATGGACACCATCAACTTCGATGTGACTTTGAGTTGTTTACACTAAGAGAATGCTCAATGTTCGCCGCACCTTCTTTTATGCACACATGTCTTGGAGTAGTTTGATAGAATACTGTTTGGGAGAAATATAGTTTTTCCAAACAAGTGGAGGATTGTTATAAATTGCACCTTATTCTATATTTTAGAGACTTAATTATTGTCAAGTTTGGGCTTGAATAAAACTCATTAGTGGACATAATTTAAGTAAATGTAAAGGTATAATTTGTTTCCTTAATTGTGAAAAATAAGCGAGAACTTCATTTGATTTGTGTAGAAATCATTTGATTTGTGCCTATAGTGAGACATTTAATAAGGTGCAAAGTTGTTTGAATAAACTAATTTTTCCTTATCCCATTTAATAGAAAAGACTACTAGTTATTTTATAAGTACAAGTGGTGTAGTCTTATTTTATTTTGGAACAAAAGAAAAATAGTGAGAACTATTCAAATTCTATTTATCTACAAATTGGTACTAATAAGTAACTTACATAATTAGTACTAATAAGTGTAGTTAAATATCTAATTGAATAGTTATAATGTGTAACTTATAATATATATATATATATATATATATATATATATATATATATATACAGAACGGATCAAAAGCATACCCCCTTATCTGACATACCAAGCATACCCCCTTTAGCAACGGACCGGACGACGCTTTGGTCCGTCATCATAGGTCTGGTCCGTCGCTATAGCTTTTAGTGATGGACAACATATAACGACGGACAAACATATAGCGACGGACCTAAACTATAGTGACGAACCAAAGCGTCGTCCGGTCCGTCGCTAAAGGGGATATGCTTGGTATGTCAGATAAGGGGGTATGCTCTTGATCCTATATATATATATATATATATATATATGTGTGTGTGTGTGTGTGTGTGTGTGTGTGTGTGTGTATGTATATGTATATGTATATGTATATGTACATAAGATATATGCATATGATATATAGAGAAGTGCATATATAAGAAATACTTAGCACTTGAAATAATTTTCCTTTTCTCCATTTTTATCTTCTACAAATATCAAATTAACTATCACAAAGAAGTCTTCGTTTGGACCAAATGTGAATTGTTATCACAAGTTTGTTCAGTTTTGAGACTTGACATATATCCTGGAGGTATATCGTCTACAACTCATAGCAAATCGATCATGGTGGGGTGATAAAGACTTTAAAGACTAGGATCGCTCGTGCCATGTCTTCTACTATGATTTTGATTCTATGAAGCTACGGTTCTAACATAGTGTTCTTCCTTTTTATGGGAGTTCGTTTTTTCTTGAGTTGAGTGATTTTTTCCTCGTGGAATCTTATTTTTCTAATTATGAGAGATTATTTTTATTGGTATGAAAGATTTGTTATCAGTGTGCTTTGTGATAGTAATTAGATCTATTTAAACTTGAATGCGAAATAATTACTAAGAACATGTTATTCAAGTTCTCGTATTGAATAATTGGTTGAATCTATAATTTCTATTGATATTTGAAATGTCTGTATTTTAGGAAGAATTATTGTGTTCACTAGTTTTTAGATACAATTGATCCCTGACTTGATATGTTAACGTTTTGAAAATATTATATTTGTATTGTTTCATTACTTGTAATATATTCCTATTGTAATATATTTACAGATTCAATATTTCATTCTTTTAGGAATTTGTAAAAAAAAGTGTAAGCCTCTTGAATAAATGTGTCTTTTAATATTTTAATATTGTAATTATTGATTTATTATTCAAATAATTTCTTACTTAATATACTGCGAATTAACCAACATAATAGAGGATAAATTGGTAGAAAAACTAAGTTTTGCATAGGTCCTCTTAGCTTTCCTCCGGACTTTACCTTTAAATTCTCCCCTATAAGCTCCTAAGCCCTAAGATAGGTTGCTAAAAAAACAAGCATTGCAGTGTTGTTGTAAGAAGTAAAAATCTTTAATTTTATAAAAGTACAAAAAAGAAGAACCTATAAATAATTACAAAAAATTTTAAAATAATTGTTAAATTTGTGAAATTAAAAAACTAAAATTAAAATAACCTAAACACTTGGAGTTGTTATGTGCCTCACTGTCAGACTTGGAGACTTGTAGTTGTTGCTCTGTTGCCACCTGAAGAGATAAAATACTAAAAGATTAAGATTTAAGACTACTAGTAGAGTAATCAGATAAATCAGTAATGGGAATATGAGAAATGTGAGATTGCACTACTTTTGGAGTAATCAGTAATAGAATATGGGATAATGGGTACTTCTGGAGTAATAAGTAATAGAAATATGGGATAAGATTGTTTTTGGGTTTTTTTATGTTAAACATTACAATTTCATTCAACATGCCCTCAAAATTAATTTTTTTTTTAAGTTGCTCTTCTTGACCCTTGAAATTTCAGTGGGGGCAGGTGCTCCCCCTGCCCCCAGCCTTGGGTCCTTGGGTTCGCCCATGCCTTGCTGAAGAAAAAAGAGTCACTTTTCTCTTTTTTATGTCCCAAATTGAATCAATTAATTCAGTGCAGTCTACCTTAATCCTATCACATTCACATTCCCGATACATTCCAGTCATTTTTCTCGATTTGTTAACCATGTATTCTCTCTTCTTTCACGGTTTCACCAACCGGTTGGTGGCATGTGACCACGGTATTTATATATAATATATATGAGAAATAATTCATATCACATAATAGTCATGAGACCTTATACGTTATCATATTTTATGTCGTTTATTTTAATATTTGGCACACATAATATAAAAATACAACTCTTCAATCGCGACAGACTATTACAACAGGAGACTACACAACATTGCATTAACTGTTTCCACTTCCTGTGAAAATACAAGTACAAATTACCAAGTTGTAATATTATATGGTTTCCTAGATACATGTGCATAAAATAAAAAATGTACTACCTTCATTTCATAATAAGTGACTTTTTAGAAGAAAAAAAATTTGTTTCAATTTATCTGTCGTTTACAACTTTCTAGAATAATAAATTATTTACTTTTCAATATCACCCATAACTTCTCCCATTGTCCCAAGAATTTTTCTCCCTTGTATTAATAGTTTTCAACTTCCCATAAAGGGGTAGTGATGGAATTTCATACAAATTTTAATTATTAAATGATAGTATTAAATGACTTTCTTAATTCATGTGCTCATCTAAAACGACACTTAATATGGAAACGACACTTATAGGCATAAACCTAGGTAAATGGGACTGTGGGAGGCATTCAAACCTCTTGCAACTTTTATAGAAGATAGAATAGATTCCATTTGGGGGTAAGAATCCTTAATAATTAATGAACTAGTTAGAAATTCTTACTTTATCGTAGTATATAAATAGCTTGATGCTCTAGTCATTTTTTCACTTGTCATATTTGAGACTCCCCTTAAACAAGAAATCTTGCATACATACTCCTCTCCGGTTCACTCTTCTCAAGAGGTTTTTTTTTTCCTCCTCTTAAGTTGAATATATCTTGTAATAGCCTCTTCTGATCAAATAGTGAACTCGCTCAATATTGACTTAGTGTTCTTAAAATGTGTTGCTTCATACAAGCTTAATTAGCATACCCATTGCACTAACGGTTCCGTCGAATTTTCAATTACTGTCTTTGAATTTGTTAAAAACCTTTGAATTAAAAAACAAGTTCAGATCTGAGGATTTTACATAAGGAAAACCTTCACATCTGAACTTATTTTTTTAATTTCATTAGAGGTATTCAACAAATTCAAAAACAGTAATGGAAAATGTTACAAAACCATTATTGGGGACACAATGGGTATGCTAAGTTTGTATGAAGCAACACATTTCAAGAACACATGGAGAAGTTATTTTAAATGAGGCTCTTACTTAATTTCATGCATAGTGAGGCATGCATGCCTTGGAGCAACCCCTCCACAACCACAAGGGAATACCTAGACTCGTGGCTAGTGTTTACATCTCTTTCTATGAGGAAGACCCTTCTAATTTGATAAACATTTATAAATGACACAAAAATTGTCCTTTAAAGCACCCACAAAGTATTTTGTGTGTCATTTATAAGTGCTTATAAATTAATTAATTAGAGCATATGCTTACATATGGTTTGTGTGTTTTTGTTTGTTTTAACATGCACACTGAGGCATGAGTTATAAGGGGGTACAATGTTTAAGTATCTTCTTTAGCCTTTAATTTGTTTATCTAGTCAAAGGGCAAATTACAAAATTATCCCCTCATGTTTACATGAATTTGGAATGTACTTCTTAATGTTTCAATTTTCGCACTGCTATTGCCAAAGTTTCAATTTGGTGCAATAATTTGTCCCTTGTGACCAATTAAGGACAAAATACTTCAATCCTACATAAATCTATTTTCCTCCTAACAAAAGGATACCACAGACCTCACTATCAACAAGTATAACTAAAGTAGTAACATGACATATAATTAACTTTGTAACATGAGTCCACATAAAAACTCTATTGCTGGTGTATATTTTGCATACCAGATGTAAACCGTAATTGTGAAAAGCAATGCAATATCATTACTACATGGTACTTTACTTGTCTAAATATATGAACACATTGATTGTTTTAAGGGTGTCGATTAACTGAGCTAGCTGCTACTGTAACGGACTCATGTGCACAGTCTTAGGAATAGGAGCCAAGCCGCAGTTATAGTCGCGACTCATGGCCAAAGTCACGCCTATAGCCGCAACTCAGCCTATAGCGATTTGGAATTTTCAGATATTAAAATAAAAATTTAATAAAATAAATTTTTTATTTTAATAATATATTATATTATATGGGTAATTATGTGCGATATAATATGTGGGTGTGTGAAATATGATAAATATAATAGTTTATGTTTATTGTTATACGCAAATTATTATGTGAAAGCAATAAAAATTATTATTATCGATTTATTGTACTGCTTATAATGAATACTTGCGGTATAATGTATGTATGGAATGTAATGTGATAAATATATTAAAAATATATTTATTACATAAATAATTTCTTGAAGCAAATTATAATGCGATAAAAGTATTTGTGTGGATATTTAAATGGTTTGAGGTAAATGAATTATTTTAATATAATAAATTTGTTTATTAAATAAAATATTTTTATTTAATAAATAGCTTCCATTTTTGTGGAAAAGATTTTTGGTATAGTGGTTATAATTTTTTTAGGTAATATGTAGGCATAAATATACCACGTGATATGTACGGAGGGTTAATAATAGATATGTATATGTATTATGTATGTATGGTATAGGCACATGTAAGTAATATAAGTATACGTGTATACATATATGTGTGCTAGCCAAGTTTGAGAAGCTAAGTCTGAGAACAAGAAGCAAGCAGGAGCTGGCCTAAACTGATCAAACTAGACCAACAACTCAGCCATCCTATAATGTATAGCACAAGAAATTTTTGTGAGCAACAAGAGAGGAGAGTGGGCTGCAAGAATCGGCTTCTATATATATATATATATATATATATATATATATATATATATATTAAGCTCAATTCTTCCATTCTCATTGTTTTTGCTCAAAACCAATCTTCATACTTCCATAAAGCTGAGTTTGGGTTATTACTCTGTTAAATTGAAGAAGAATACAAAGTTAATAGAAGGTAATTCTCTTCTATGTTTACTAATTGAGTTAAACTTTATATGATAGGACTTGGTATGGTGGACTCTGTGAATGATTTCAATTGAAATCTGTAATAGACCTGTTCTGGAAATCTATGAAGACAAGCTTTTGAAACCATGCCTCTAGGTTATTGAAAAAATGGCAAGTAAAAGATTTTCCTAAGAACTTGGGAATTAAAAGGAATTAACCAATGTATATAATCTTTGATGATATGTTTTGAAAGGAGGACTTGTTTAGGATAATTGGAATCATTTCATAGCAAATAAAATGCATGATAAGTAAGTTTGCGTAATTGAAATTGCGAACTCTGCAGAACAGAGCCTATTCCTGAACTGATGCTGAGGTGGCGCGGTCGCGCCACTTCCCAGGTCAAACCAGCGCGACCGCGCTGGTATCCAGAGCTAAAAAGCAATATCTCTTTTTGGGTTCTGCTCATCTGGACATGTGTAATAGAGTCATGTAAGCATGAATATATGTTTAATTTAGTGTTCAAGCTAGTCGTGCATGAAATGAACTATGTTAGTATGTGTTAACTTGAGTTTTCAATGAAAAACAATGTGATGTTTGAATACACGAGCTAAACATATACACCTGAGATTTGTGTATGTGTAATGTGTGATATCTAGCATGTCTATAAGTGCCAAGAATGAAAATAGTCAATTCTATATAAACTGAACTCGCTAAGCTTGTTTTTATAAAGAAATTTCAAAAAGAAATGCAAGAACTATAGAATGCAAGTCCTAAGACGTTTTTAGGTTTTAAAACCTGTTTGTCATATGTTATATGACATGTTGAATAAGTCTAACATGTTGCCAAGTGGACAGAGTGAGGAAAATCTCAATTCTGGGCTAATCAGGGAGTACCACGGTCGCGCTACTCCCAAGCTTAAATGCAGCGCGGCCGCGCCGCACTACAGAGTTACCAAGTTATTTCAACTATGATCTTAAGCTTGAAACATGTACATATAAGAGTTCTAAGATGTAATCTATGCTAAGAGTGATGCTTCAATTATCTAAGCATATAATATATATACAACGCTATGTATTCAAAAGGTTTTTAAAGAGATTTCTAAATGAAATCAATTGAATTTCAAACATGGAAACCAAAGTTATAAAATATGATTAGAATGAATATGAGAATGTAGCTGAGATATGAAATTGATATGTGAAGTGTCTGCTATACATGTTTCTTGGCTCATAAGATCAAGTAGGTACAACTAGTTGACATAGGAATACATTGAGTGAATAAGCTAATGTGTGCCTATACATGAATATAACTATGTAGGGTATACGCCAAGTAAAGTTAAACGGTATTTTGAGCAACGCAAGAGGCAAGTATCCCAACTCTCTTCAAATTTATATATAACAATAATAATTGTGGAAGGTTATCAAACTCCTTGATATAAGTTGTTATGATGCGTACTCGTTTAACTTCGATATGCAAATACTGTTTAAAAACAGTCTGAGCCATTTGATTCGGCTAGACACAGATTAAAATATTTCATTGCTTTCATATTAAGTTTTGAAATATTATTACTGGTTAGATAGAGCTGTTCAATCATATTGTTTTGATTTGAATTCCAGACTGAGTATGAACAACCCAAAATTGGGAAAATTTTATATTACGCCAAGAAGGCGGTGACGTTGAACGAAAAATATCGTTTCTATTAGATAGTATTGATCAATACAGGGCATAACGGGCTGATCACCCATCGTGCCCATAAGACCAGACGATTCACAGATGAATTTTTGATCGAACCTTTTTAGGAAAAGAAAAAGAAATGTTCAGGGTCTTGTGACCACTCAGCATGATTAAAAGTCAGTATGTTATTTCGAAAATGCAAATAAGACAAGTTTCAATTGCTTTACAGTTTTGTTTCACTGTTAAAGCATATCTTCAAGAAGACATTTATTTCATTGCACAAGTTATTAATAACTGTTACTACTTGTTGAGCAATTGAATGCTCATTCTTGCTTTGAATATAAATATTTTTAGCTAAGCCAGAACGCATAGAATGGTCCGGAAAGGACAAAGGCAAGGGAAAGCTACATGAGTAGTTCGGAATGGCTGTTGTAATAACTAGACTCTTGTTTAATAAATATAATATCTATCATGTAATAAAGATACTAAAGGTCGTCGTACCTGGGATAGCTATCTCTGATGTAATAACTATTATTATCTTTTATTGTAAGCAGTGTGTATAAATGGTATCGTGTAGCACCAAGTACGGGTTTTAAGTACCCGGATTTGGGAGCGTCATAGGTTGGTATCAGAGCCATAGGTTAGAAACCTTAGGATGGGATACCTTGGGCTATAACCTTAGGCAAATTAGACAGGAAGAAAAATAAAGAACTCATATAGAGTTTAAAGAAGATGGATTGCGGAAATTCATCAGCAAATGAAATAAAAAGATAACTTAAACAACACTGTTATTTGTTGTGTGTATTTATAACTTGTATTATATATTAATCAAGTTGTTTATGTACGTGTAGATGTCAGGAGAATAAATTCAGCTTGATCTAGTAGAACCTGAGGAGCAAATAGTTCCACCTCCTATTGTACCACAGCCAACACCAGAGCAAGTGCTGATGGTGATAATAGCTAGTGACTCTAAATCTGACCCTGAAGAGGATCCCGAGGAGTGATTGTTTGTAGAAGAACTTGAGGAGACCGTAAAAGCAAATGCAGAAAATGATGTTGCACATGTTAACCAAGAGATGAAGGATGCCCTGGTACAACTTGGGGCAATGGTTCGTCATTTGATGGATCAGAATGTAGACTTGACTACTGGACTACAAACTTCAGAGAACCGTGCCCAATATTATGAGACTCAGTTATATGAACTGCAAGCAGATTTTCATGAGTTGAATAATATTAGAGATGTAGAGATTTAAGAGCAACAACTGAGGGAGGAGCAAGTTCGTAACTTCCAGAATGAGCTTAGTTGTATAAAGAGAAAGGTGAATGCAATGAACTTTGCTTACACGACCTCTATAGGGCGTGTACAGACAGTAGTTTGGGCTTATCCAAACGAAATAGGACAGTTCAGCCAGTCTATCTCCCGTGCACGCGTGATTGCCATTACGGAAGAAGAACGTGTTAGGACCACTACTATTGGTCACACTTAGAGGGAAAGTTGTTTTGTGAAATAATATGGAATTATGTGTAAATATGTGTACATATTTGTATATATGTTGTAAATAGTGGGTCATGTAGGTATGAACTAGAAATCCCATCTTTTGTTATAGTAATGGGATATCTTTTGAAAATCCTGACTTGATAGTAGTTAAGGATTAAGGAATGAGAAATCTTTTGATGTAAAGATAGAAAAAATATAGCTAGTTAAATGCTATGTAAGAAATTAGCCAGAGGGGCTAGTAGAAAAGCTGTGTACAGAGTTCAGATGTAAAAAGAAGCATGTTTAATATAATATTAAATATGTTTTTGAAATGATTGTGTGTTAAGCATGGAATGAAACTGTTTGACACCTGTATTAGTTTAATAATAATAATAATATTAAACGAAAAGGAGTAGTATATAGCAAATGAATGCTATAAACAAAGAAAAACATGTTTAATATAGTGATTAAATATGCTTTGTTTTAAATGTTGTTATTGAGCATTGCATAAGAATGCCTTAAAAAAACAAAGAAGTTGTTTAATAATAAGAGATTTTATTAAACAGAAAATGCCACCAAAATAGAGAGGAAGGGGAATACATAGAACTTAGAGAAATGAAACTGAAGAATCAGAAACTGAGAATAGAAATAGAAATGAGGATCAAGGAAACCCGATGCAACAATTTATAGACTTGTTGATGGGAGCTTTCCAGAATAGGAATCCCCCTCAACCTAATGTAAATGTAGATCCACCAACAGTTCATATCCCTAGCTTTAAGGATTTCAAAACTGTGGGACCCCCGGAGTTCAGAGGAACCACTGAACCTATAGAGGCTCAGTCCTGGATTAAAGAGATAGAGAAAGCCTTTAAGATAGCGAGGGTGAACGATGAGCAAAAAACTTCATTCGCTGCCTATATGCTTAAACGAGAGGCGAATTTCTGGTGGGAAGCAAATAGAACTAGAGTTGGAGAGGGAATAATTGATTGGGAAAGATTCAAGGCGATCTTCTTCGAGAATTATTTTCCTCCAAGTATGCAAAGTATAATGGAAGTAAGATTTATGGAACTAAAGCAAGGAGATTTGACTGTGCTGCAGTACGCAGCCAAATTCAATGAATTAGCACGATTTGCTCCACATCAGGTGGATACAGAAGAAAGAAAAGCTAGAAGATTTGAGCAAGGCCTAAAACTTTGGCTCTATAATAAATTGTCAGTGTTACAAATTGGATCTTTTGGCACGATTCTTAACAAAGCAATAATAGCAGAGGTAGGGAGTGAGGCACTAAGCCTTTACAATAAAGAAAGAAGGAATAAGGGAAAGATTGAAGGAACAATCAAAACAGAAATAGGTAGTGGAAGTGGAAATAATAAGAAAAGAAAGTGGAATAACTTTGAAAACACTGGAAACAATCAGGGAAATCAGAAAAAGAAGTTTGAAGCCTGCAAGAACTGTGGGAAAAATCACACTAGGGTATGTCTGAGAGGGAAAATGGTATACTACAAATGTGGACAAGAGGGACATATCTCTCCTAACTGCCCCAATCCAAGAAAGATTTTCGAATGCTTTATTTATGGGTTAGTGGATCACTTAGCCAGAAACTGTCCAAAGAAGGGAACAGATAGAGGAAACAGTAACAAAGGCAACAGTAGCGGGAAAGCAACTACAACAGGACCAGCTCTGCAAAATAGACCAACCGCCAAAACTTTTAATATGACGGTACAAGATACAGTTGTTTCAAAAGATGTAGTTTCAGGTATCGTTCCGATCAACAATATAAATGCTTATGTATTGTTTGATTGAGGAGCAACCTGTTCTTTTATATCACATGAATTTGCTAAGCGTTTGAATATGCCTTTGGTAAATTTAGAAACTCCCATGAACATAGATGTCGCCAATAAAGAAGTAATTCTTGTAGAGCATATCTATAGGAATTGTTGCGTTAAGATAGGAGATCATAGGTTGAACATATATTTAATTCTAATACAGTTGGGAGAGTTCGACATAATTTTAGGAATGGACTGGTTATTTAATCACGAAGCGGTGATAGATTGCCAAAAGAAGTTAGTAGGTCTCAAACCTGCAATGCAGTCGAAGGTAGTATTTTATGGTAATAAATCGCCAAGACAGTCTCGTTGTTTGACGATGACGCAAGTGAAAAAGTTGTTACAAAAAGGTTGTGTGGGATATCTAGCATATGTGGTGGATACCCAACAAGTAGGCGTGGATATGAATCAGGTTGCAGTAGTAAATGAATTCATTAATGTTTTTTCAGATGATCTACCAGGTCTTCCACCAGACAGAGAAGTTGAATTTGTTATTGATATAGTGCCTGGTACATCACCAGTATCCAAGGCACCATACAGAATGGCTCCAGTGGAAATGAAAGAATTGATGATACAATTGTAAGAACTACTAGATAAGAAGTATATTCGACCGAGTACGTCACCATAGGGAGCACCAGTATTATTTGTGAAAAAGAAAGATGGATCGTTAAGACTTTGTATCGACTAGAGGGAGTTGAACAAAGTAACAATCAAGAATAAGTATCCATTGCCCAGGATTGATGATCTCTTTGATCAGCTGAAAGGGGCAAGGTACTTTTCCAAGATAGACTTAAGGACTGAATATTACTAGCTGAAAGTAAGAGATGAAGATGTTCCAAAGACAACATTCAGAACTCGGTATGGTCATTACGAGTTTCTGGTAATGTCTTTTGGATTGACAAATGCGCCAGCTGCATTCATGGACATGATGAACAGAATATTCAAGCAGTATTTGGACAACTTTGTGGTAATATTCATAGATGATATTTTGATCTACTCCAAGACACAGGATGATCATGCAATACATTTGAGAATAGTATTGGAAACACTAAGAAGAGAAAAGTTGTATGCAAAATTCTCTAAATGTGAATTTTGGCTAGAAAGAGTTCAATTTTTGGGTCACGTGATCGACAAAGATGGTATATCTGTGGATCCAGCAAAAGTAAAAGCAGGGAACAGTCCAAGACGCCGACTGAAGTGCGTAGTTTCTTAGGGTTAGCATGTTACTATCGAAGATTTATTCAAGATTTTTCAAAGATAGCTACCTTGTTAACCAATTTGACAAGAAAGACCGTGATATTTGTATGGTCGGAGAAGTGTGAAACAAGTTTTCAAGAACTCAAGAAAAGACTAAGTGAAGTACCAGTGTTATCATTACCAGATGAAACAAGAAATTTTGTTGTGTATAGTGACGTGTCGCATAAAAGACTAGGGTGTGTGCTTATGCAACACGGGAAAGTCATTGCTTACGCATCACGACAGTTGAAAGATTATGAGAAGGGATATCCTACTCACGATCTAGAATTGACAGTAGTAGTATTTGCCTTGAAAATTTAGAGGCATTATCTGTATGGAGAGAAATGTGAGATATATACCGATCATAAAAGTCTGAAATATATCTTCACACAAAAAGAGTTAAATATGAGACAGAGAAGATGGTTAGAACTGACTAAGGATTACAATTGCAAAATTCTTTATCACCCAGGAAAAGTAAATGTAGTGGCAGATGCTTTAAGTAGAAAATGTCGAGAAAAGTTGATGATGTTGACAACTCACGATGAGTTGATAACCGCAATGGAAAGAATGGAGCTAGAAGTAAAGTTTCCATATGAGTCGAAAGGAAAGTTATACATAATGGAAAATGGTCCAACGTTGTTGGATAAAATCAAATAAGCACAAAGCAAAGACGAGGAATGTGAGAAGTTAAGGGAAAAGATTTCCAAAGGAAAAGAAACTAAGTTTAAATTTGATAAAGATAAAATAATCA
Organism: Aralia elata; assembly: GCA_034770075.1. Lineage (NCBI taxonomy): Eukaryota > Viridiplantae > Streptophyta > Magnoliopsida > Apiales > Araliaceae > Aralia > Aralia elata. The sequence goes on along the minus strand of JAVJAP010000045.1, from coordinate 11,811 downwards.
AGTTTGAAGGAAGAATTTGGGTTCCATCCATACCGGAGCTGAAAGAAGAAATTTTACAAGAGGCCCATTGTTCAAGGTACGCGATTCATCGTGGAAGTACAAAGATATATCAAGACATTCGACAACATTTTTGGTGGCCGAACATGAAAAGAGAAGTCGCAGAATGTGTCAGTAAGTGTTTGACATGTCAAAGAGTCAAAGCAGAACATCAAAAACCAAGTGGGTTACTCCAACCGTTAGGAAATTCCTGAATGGTAAGTAGGAGCATATCACGATGGATTTTGTGGTAGGACTTCTAAATACACAAAAAGGGTTCGATGTTATATGGGTTATAGTTGATCGATTAACAAAGACGGCACACTTTTGCCAATCAAGATCAAATATAACCTGGACCAGTTAGCTAAACTCTATATCAAGGAAATTGTTTCTCGACATGGAGTGCCAATTTCAATTGTGTCAGATAGAGATCCAAGGTTCACATCAAATTTTTGGAAGAGCTTACAAGAACACATGGGAACGCAGTTGAGATTGAGTACGACTTACCATCCTCAGACAGATGGACAAAGTGAAAGAACAATACAGACTCTAGAGAATATGCTACGAGCCTGTGTTATGGACTTTAAGGGAAATTGGGACGATCACTTACCTTTGGTAGAATTTGCATATAACAATAGTTACGACGCTAGTATAGGCATGCCGCCTTACGATGCGTTTGTAAGGAAGAAAAGTGCAGAATACCATTGTGTTGGGATGAGGTAGGAGAGCGTCGTTTGTTTAGGACCGGAATTGGTTGCAGCAAACTGCAGAAATTGTAAAGTTTAATACGTACGTGACTTATCAGAGCTCAAGATCGGCAGAAAAAGTATGCAGATCAGCATAGACAAAACAGAGAGTTTGACATTAGATCGCACGTATTTCTAAAAGTATCCCCGTGAAAAGGAAAGATACGATTTGGAAAGAAAGGAAAGTTGAGTCCTCGTTTTATAGGACCATTTGAGGTTTTGAGAAGAATTGGAGAAGTAGCCTATGAAGTAGCATTACCTCCAAAGTTAGAACACGTTCATAATGTGTTTCACGTGTTAGTCTTACTACCATATAAGTCAGATTATAAACACGTGATATAATATGAACCTATACAATTTGGAGAAATACTTAACCTATGAAAAAGTTCATGTTCAGATATTGGATCGGAAAGAGAAACTTTTGCGGAATAAGGTAATACCGTCGGTAAAAGTGTTATGGAGAAACCATAGTGCCGAGGAAGCCACGTGGGAGTTAGAGGAAAGAATGAGACAGAATTGTCCCCACTTATTTGAATAGCTTTGCTTTGCGATTCCGAGGACGAAATCTTTATAAGGGGGAAAGAATGTAGCGATTTGGAATTTTCAGATATTAAAATAAAGATTTAATAAAATAAATTTTTATTTTAATAATATATTATATTATATGGGTAATTACGTGCGATATAATATGTAGGTGTGTGAAATATGATAAAATATAATAGTTTATGTTTATTGTTATACGCAAATTATTATGTGAAAGCAATAAAATTATTATTATTGATTTATTGTACTGCTTATATGAATACTTACGGTATAATATATATGTATGGAATGTTATGTGATAAATATATTAAAAATATATTTTATTACATAAATAATTTCTTGAAGCAAAATTATATTGCGATAAAAGTATTTGTGTGGATATTTAAATGGTTTGAGGTAAATGAATTATTTTAATATAATAAATTTGTTTATTAAATAAAATATTTTTTATTTATATAAATAGCTTCCATTTTTATTGAAAAGATTTTTGGTAGTAGTGGTTATATTTTTTTATAGGTAAGATGTAGGTATAAATATACACGTGGATATGTATGGAGGGTTAATAATAGATGTGTATATGTATTATGTATGTATGGTATAGGCACATGTAAGTAATATAAGTATACGTGTATACATATATGTGTGCTAGCCAAGTTTGAGAAGCTAGGTCTGAGAACAAGAAGCAAGCAGGAGCTGGCCTAAACTGATCAAACTAGACCAACAACTCAACCATCCAATAATGTATAACACAAGAAAATTTTGTGAGCAACAAGAGAGGAGAGTGGGCTGCAAGAATCGGCTTATATATATATATATATATATATATATTAAGCTCAGTTCTTCCATTCTCATTGTTTTTGCTCAAAACCAATCTCCATACTTCCATAAAGCTGAGTTTGGGTTATTACTCTGTTAAATTGAAGAAGAATACAAAGTTAATCGAAGGTAATTCTCTTCTATGTTTACTAATTGAGTTAAACTTTATATGATAGGACTTGGTATGGTGGACTCTGCGAATGATTTCAATTGAAATCTGTAATAGACCTGTTCTGAAAATGTATGAAGACAAGCTTTCGAAACCATGCCTCTAGGTTATTGACAAAATGCCAAGTAAAAGATTTTCCTAAGAACTTGGGAATTAAAAGGAATTAACAAATGTATATAATCTTTGATGATATGTTTTGAAAGGAGGACTTGTTTAGGATAATTGGAATCATTTCATAGCAACTAAAATGCATGATAAGTAAGTTTGCATAATTGAAATTGCGAACTCTACAGAACAGAGCCTATTCCTGAACTGATGCTGAGGTGGCGCGGCCGCGCCACTTCCCAGGTCAAAACCAGCGCGGGAGGCCGCGCTGGTATCCAGAACAACTGTTGCTGGTTTATCCAGAGCCTAAAAAAGCAATATTTGTTTTATGGGTTATCACTTCATCTGGATCATGTGTAATAGAGTCATGTAAGCATCAGAATATTATGTTTAATTTAAGTGTTTCAAGCTAGTCGATGCATGAAAATGAACTATGTTTAGTATGTGGTTAATTTTGAGTTTTTTAATGGGAAAAATAACAATGTGAGATCAGCTTGTTTGAATACACGAGCTAAGAACAATATACAACTGAGATTTGTGTGATGTGGTATTGGTGTGATCTGATATTTAAACATTGTCTAATAAGATGGCCAAGAAATGAAAATAGTTCAACTTCTGTATATAAACTGAACTCGCTAAGGCTTGGTTTTTTATTAAAAAAAATTTCAAAAAGAAGGGAGGGGAGGAAGGGAAAGGGGGGGGAAGGAAAAAGGGGGAAAGGGGGGGGGGGGGGGGGGGGGGGGGGGGGGGAAAGGGGGAAATTGGGGGGGGGGGGGAAATAATGACTAAGAAACTATAGAATGCAAGTCTTAAGATGTTTTTAGGTTTATTAAAAACCTGTTGTGTCATATGTTATATGACATGTTGAATAAGTCTAACATGTTGCCAAGTGGACAGAGTGAGGATAAAAAATCTTCAATTCTGGGCTAATCAAGGGAGATACCTTCACTGGTCGCTGCTTACTCCCCATAGCTTAAATGCAGCGCTAGGGCCGACAGTCCGCCACTACAGAAGTTACCAAGTTATTTTCAACTATGATTCTTAAGCATTGAAACAGTGTACATATAATGAGTTGTCTAAAGATAGATGTAAATCTATGTAAGAGTGATGCTTCAATTATCTTAAGCATATAATAGTATATACAACGGCATATGTATTTCAAAAAGGTTGTTTTTTAAAGAGGATTTTCTAAATGAAAATCAGTGTGAATTTCAAAACATGGAAACCAAAGTTATAAAATATGATTAGAGATGAATATTGAGAATGTTAGTCTGAGATTATGAAAATTGATATGGTGAAGTGTTTGCTTATACATTGTTTCTTGGTCTCATTAAGATCAAGTAGGTACAACTAGTTTGGGACCATAGGTAATAACATTGAGGTGAATAAGCTAATGCGGCTGCCTATACCATGAATATAACTTATGTCAGGGTTATACGCCAAGTAAAAGTTTAAACGGTATTTTTGAGCAACGCAAGAGCGCAAGTATCCCAACTCTCTTCAAATTTCTAATATATAAACAATAATAATTTTTGGAAAGGTTATCAAACTCCTTGATATATAAAAGTTGTTATGATGCGTACTCGTTTAACTTTCGATATGCAAATTATTGTTTAAAAAACAGTCTGAGCCATTTGATTCGGCTAGACACAGATTAAAATTATTTCATTGTTTTCATATTAACGGTTTTGAAAAATATTATTACTGGTTAGACAGAGCTGTTCAATTATATTAGTTTTGATTTGAATTCCAAGACTGAGTCTAATAGGAACAACCTAGAATTTGGGAAAAATTTTATATTGCGCCAAGAAGGCGGTGACGTTGAACGAAAAATAAGAGTTCCTGTTAAGATATATATTGATCAATCTCAGCGGGCATAACGGGCTGATCAACCCACCGTGCACCGTAAGGAACTAGATGGTTCACAAAGAGGAATTCTGATTCGAAACCTTTTAAGGAAAAGAAAACAGAAATGTTCCAGGTTCTTGTGACCACTCAGCGATGATTAAAAGTCAGTACGTTATTTCAAAAATGGCAAAATAAGGACATGTTTTTCAATTTGCTTGTACAGTTTTGTTTACACTGTTCAAAGCATATTGTTCAATCGAAGGACATTTATTTCCTTGCACAAGTTATTAATAAACTATTACTACTTGCTGGCAGCAATTCGATGTGATGCTCATTCTTGCTTTTGGGAATATAAAATATTTTTCAAGCTAAGCCAGAGCGCATAGAAAGGGTCCGGACAAGGGACAAAAGGCGAAGGGAAAGCTACCATGAGTAGTTCAGGAAGGTGGCTGATCTGTAATAACTAGACTCTTGTTTAATAAATAACAATATCTATCATGTAATAAAGTATTACTAAAAGGTCGTGTTGTACCTGGGGATAGGCCATCTTGATGTAATAAAACTATTAATTATCTTTTATTGTAAGCTAGAGTTGTGTATTACTATGGGTATCGTTGTGTTTAGCACCAAGTACTGTTTTAAGGTGAGTACCCGGATTTGGGGGGCGGTCACATTAGCCTTGAATCACCATTTTAGCCAAATATTTATTCCTATTTCTTTCTTCATTACTTGAAAAAAATTTTTTAAAAAAAAAAAGAGTGAGAGAGTCCCCTAAGAGAGAAAGCCATCCTAAAATTCTTAGCTTATTGGGAATCCATAGTAGTCATATATACACAACACACATACACACAGAAGGAAAAACACAAAAACAAAAATAATCCACCAATATTCAATTCATTTTCAACCCAAGCATTAAAGAGAAGGAGGGAGATTCAGTTCAATGGCACCAAACCTTCTCTCTCATTATGTTATCAAAGGTTCTTATTATAAGACTTTAGTCCCATCCCGCTGGAGAAAGAGATAAGGCTTTTAGTTCAGTCCACGGTGGGGCAAAGAGAAAGATAGACCTAAGGAGCTGCAGGACAAACTAACGGACTCTATTAAAAAAGTAGAAATTAGCCAACTATGTACTCCTCATTTTCAAAGTGGATGAGGATCGGTTAGGAATGTGGGTTCTCAGTTGGAGCATGGGATTGCCAGGTAAAATGGTTGGGATTTTGCCAAGCGACGTCAAAAAGGAATAACCTTTGGAATCTTGAGAATAATAAAGCATTAATGTTTGATTTGTACATAATTAAATAAATCTGTTCTTTCTCTATATCTCTAATTTTTTAATGTGCAATATTTGAATTTGTATGCAGAAATGTTAGGATTTAAATTGTTGGAAGTAACTTTTTCGAATTCAGAAAATGATCCTAGGGTGGAATCTAAGGACTAACATATCCATATACATGAGGAATTTAAGGTTAGCTCATTGATGGGATCTAGAAATTAAATTCATGTAACTTTGCTTTGTTTGTGATTTATTCCTTGGTTGTGGAGCCTATGGGAAGATGTCTAAGGCTTCTAAATTTAAATTGAGGTGAATTGGGGCCCCTCTTCTGAGTTATGAATTTGAAAGTTAAATTGTATCATTTCGAATTGATGTGGACTGTAGTACAAAAAATGTGAGCCTAAGAAGAAAAACCTATAGTCTCTCAAATCAAAATTTGGAGGCATTGGAAATTCTTCCCATTGTAGACCATAGAATTTTTGTAAAATTTTAATCTGGCTATTGGTGCATATAAATTCATCTATGGAGCGTTTAAAAAAACCATTTTGCGTTGCTTGTTATCTCTCAAGGTTGAGTTTTACGGACCCAAAAAATAATGAAATATTTATAATTTGGTGGTGGGTCCATTTTGGATAGGTTTTCCATACGCTAAGTTTGGACTGAACCTATTTCCCTACTTTGGGTAACAAAAAATGATTTTTCATAAAAATTGAAAGACTTTCTAATTGGAAAATAAATTCCAAATGATAAAAACAAAAAAAATACTTGTGAGAGGGACTTGTTAAACCCAAACCAATATTTGAAAACTCACTTTTAAAAAATACAACATTTGAAACATGAATTGGACAATCACATTTTGAAAAAAAAAAAAATCAATTTTAAAAAAATTATACGTGAAAATACATGCGTTTTAAAAACCAAACTGTCCTTTTTGAAAATACACGAATTTCGAAACCAAACTTTCCCTTTTTGACAACACACTAGCAAATTTCGAAAACAAAAACGCCCCCTTTTGGAAACCAAAACATGAGTTTAGAAATACAAAACCCCACTTTTTAAATATACATGATTTTGAAACCAAACTTCCCTTTTAAAATGACACGAGTTTAGAAACCAAACTCACCATTTTAAAAACACGTGAGTTCGAGTGTATGAAAAACACTCGAGCAGTCTAGAAACCAAGCTCCCTTTTGAAATATATTGAACTCAAAACTAAATTTTGGATTAAACTTAGTTTTCATAACTGCGATAAGGAAAAATCTTTTTCCAGGTCAATTATGGAAAATTTCAATCTTTGGTATACTGTGTTTTTTTGTCTTTGAGGGAACTTAATAGAAGTAAATTTCTAGAATATTAATTTTTTTTTTTATTACTAATGTTAATTTAGGGTTTTTTATTTAGTTAGTATTACAATTCCAACTTTTTAAGTTGGGATTGTTTATTGGTTTCCTTATTATTATTAGGGTGTATGGTTACTTGTTTAGTGTAGTAGTATAAATAAGTGGTCAAAGGTTGATGTAAATGGACACAACAACTTCATTCAATAAATAAAAAAATTATTTCTCTGCTAATTATTCTTTGGTGTTTTTTTATAGCTATGGAGTAGCTAAATTTTCTGGTCTGTGGATTAAGGAAGACGAAAGCCCTCAGAACTGATTACTATGTGAGATCTTAATTGAATTTTACTTGTTCAAATTATTAAAATTTTTGGGTTAAAGTCTGATTAAATTCTTCTTCTCCTCGACTGATTTCATCGTTTTTGGATTACGGAAGAGGTGAAAAAAAAAAAAAAAAAATAAGGGACATTCCTCATCATTTTCGGTCGTGTCCAATCTTAGGCAAAGGGGAGAAAACGTTGCATCGATGTGCAGAAAGTTGAATTGTATATATGAGAGTTCAAGGTACAGGAAGTACCTTTTAATGTGCTTAAAATCGATGAAATTTCCCTAAGGAGGGCGGGTAATGCTTGAGGATAAGACCTGCTTGGAATGAAATAGTTGAATGAGCAAACCATGGCAATCATTGTTGAAGACCATTAGAAGTGTAGTTCTGGTTGGGATTGATACTTTTTGGATGATCCAGATGAGTGGGATTATGTCAAAGGTTTCAAATCCATTAACCTATTCCTCAGAAATATAGCAGGCAATTTGGCTGTACTTGACCAATGACGGAGGCCGAACGAAGGAGAAAAGAGGTCCAAGACCGTCAGTGGATAGAGCCAACCTGTGGCTTGAAATAAAAAACCCCTTCCATCCTCATTTTACGGTATGCTTACTTGGGAGGACCTCGGACACACTAGCCATAGTAATAGTTTTTCTCGCACATTTGAATGGACTCTCAATAGAAAAAACTATTGAGGGTTCTTTTTTTTATTGCGTTGGAGCAGGGGAAAAAAGCAATTGGCTGGACAAATAGCAGGAACATCAAGTGGGAATTCAGTACGTCGTTTTACATTCATAAAATTCTGCTTGAAGAAGGAGCAAAAAACGGGTCATTTGAGCAAACACAAAGAAGGATGTATCCAAGTATTAAAGGAAGTAGTGAAAGACTAGGAACAATTATTAAGTAGTAAGGACGCCGGTATTATCCTATTCAATCCGAATTTCAGATTAGTGTTTGGGTTATGGTCCCCGTACAATGTGTGCTAAAAAAGGGAGGATATGACAGTGATTGAGAACGAAAATCAATTGAACTATTTCTCTACAAAGAACAGATTACAGGTTGGAGAATGTAGTATGGATTATCGCACGTTTGAACAAAGGCTAAGCGCAAGGATCAATCTTTCCTTTGCTATTTATTGATCAGATGTTAGATAGGGTTGTTCTGGTCATCAGTTTCATAATTGCCTTATCGATGGGGATACTCCCAGGATTATAAACCAGATAGTGATAGCTCCGGAAGATCAAGAGATAAAATCAACTTTTACATCTCCTTGTGGAACGTTTTGCATTCTTGCCAGACATGTCTTTTCGGGGGTTAATGTACTGCGACACGCCGGGTTACATTCCAGATGTGATGATGGTCTTATCTTCTCGGGATATGGTTTGAACAAAATTTGGAGGTATTACATGGATGACTTCTCTGTATTGGTTGAATAGTTTTGACTTGTAGTTCTTAAAACATCCTCTTCTTAGTAACTTGCGATGCGCGTTGTGTGTGAGACGAATTTTGGAGCTTAATTGGGAAAAGTGCCACTTTATGGTGCGTGAAGGGATTATTCTGGGGCACAAAAGTATCCGGACGCAAGGTTTTAAGAGGTGGATAGGCAAAAATCGAAAAACCATTGAAAAGCTACCTTCCATCGACAATTATAAAAGGTATTAGTAAGTTTTTTTTATCGGACAGTGCAGGATTCTAACCCTTCGATTCATCAAGGGATTTCTCAAAAAATTTCAAAAACCAATTGTGTTTCACATAATCCCTTCGAGAAAGAGTGATCCCTTTAAGATGTGATCAAGCTTGCATCGAAAGCCTTTGACAGTGGCTGAAAAAAGAAGTTAGGTCACTGCCGCAGATCATAGTAGCTCCCGATTGGACTTTTGCCTTTTTGACGTTTGATGTGTGACGCAAATTGATTTTCTTACAGTGGGAGCTGTGTTGGGCTTCAAGCGAAGGGACAGAGGTTTTTTCACACCATCTACTACTCAAGTAAGACACTCACAGAAGCTCCAATTAAAATATACTACGCTCGAGAAAGGAGGTGGCTTGTAGTTAGTAATTTTGCCCTTTTGAAACAAAGTTTCGAGCATATCTAAATTGGAAACCAGGTGATTATCTACACAGATCATTTGCAGTTATCAAATTACTTGATTGCAACGAAGGATGTCCAAAACATCAGGTTGATCGGATGGGTCTATTTTCTTGGCTTAATTTGGACTTGGAGATTCGAGATAGGAAAGGTTATGGAGACTCAAGTGGCTGATCATCTTTCAAGGTTAGAAAATACCGAACATGCAGAAAAAAGGAACTGATGGTGGTAATCAATGAGTCATTTTCCCAAGGATGAACAATTGTGTTGGTTATCAGAACAGAAGTCCCTTGGTTAATGCTGATATATGTGAATTTCCTAGTCAGTACTGTTTCTTCCGCAAGATTTCACTTTTCAGCAAAGAAAAGGAAATTTCTCCTTGATGTCAAACAGTCACTTTTTGGGATGAAGCCATTCCCTATTCAAAACATGAGCGAGATCAACATGATATCGAGGTTGTTGTGCCACAGGAAGAAATGGAGAGTATATTGACTCATTGGTCCATATCGCCGGATTATGGAGGGCCATTACGGAGGAGAAAGAAACTTGCAGCAAAGGTGTTACAGTAGGGATTTTTCTGGCCTTCCGTTGTTCAAGGCTTACGCCCATCTCTTTGTGCTTAAGTGTGATAGATGTCAAGGGGGTTGGCAATATCTCGAAGCGGCGGCGACATGCTCTCAAACACCATCCTTGAGGGTGAACTATTTGATGTTTAGGGGAATTGGACTTAATATTATGAGGCCGTTTTTGTCAGCATTCAACAATAATAACATAGTATTAGGCAGTGGGATTCACGGTGTAAAACTGGGTCCCGAATGCACTTAGCATTACCCACCAATGATTGCCAAAGTGGTTCTAAAAACGGTTGCCTGCATAAGAATATCTTTACTTGATACCGGTATCACCCAAGATAGCCATAATCAGTGACGTAAAGGTACTCATTTTTGTAACAAGGCAAGTTCACTCAGTTGCTTAGCTATGTAACGGAGTTCAAAAAACCTCCGGAGTGCATACGACTGTTTATCATAGCCCAAATAAATGGCCAAAGCACGAGGGTTAGTCGAACTCTGGGAAAGATTAAGAAAATTCTGGAGGAAAGTGGTAAAACCGACTCGTATAGGAACTCGGCAATTAAAACTAGACCGCTGTTGATATGGGCATATCACGCCGCTTATAAGTAAATCCCCATTTGAATGTCGCCGTATCGTATGGTTTTTGGGACAAGACCCTATTTTTTTTTGGGGGGGTCATTTAAGGTCGAACTTGAGCATAAGGCCTATTGGGCAATTCAACAGTAGGAACTCTTGATCGTCAAGCCGCTGGTGAGAAAAGGGTTTGCCTCCAATTGAACGAGATGGAGGAAAATTTTCGCCATCATGGTTTATGAGAATGGCCAAGCTGTACAAAGAAAAAAGTCCAAAAATGGTGGCATGACAAAACGAGGATTGTCGATCGGAGCAAGTTTGTAAACCGGGACAAGTCTGTGATATTGTTCAATTCCAGACTGCGATGATTTCCTAGAACACTGAAGTCTAGGCTGGTCCAGGCCCTTTCAATTAAATTTTCCACTCTGCTGTAAGTTCTCACGAGGCAAAATTGAAGGTCGAAGAACCGAATTCAAAGCGACCTATTCCAAAAGTCCATACGGTCAGCGAACTCAAACTTTATTGGGGAGGCGATGTGGATCGACCAAGTATTAGGTGATTCACCTTTCCTACTTCCGGATCAAGCTGACAGCCTTATACTCACATGCCTGAGAACAGTCGGGCCTGACGACTAGAAACCAAGCGCTTGATGGGAGGGGCAAACCCAATCATGATTAAACAGTGCTTTCATATTAATTAGTATAGTTAACTATTTTTACTTAGGAGTAAAAAAAAAAGGTGTAGTTCAGTGTTTCTGTTTAAATTTGGTCTTAAATCTTCCGTGTGTAAATCTATTTTGGTTGTGTTATTGAAAACAGGGATATAGTATATGGAAAAGCTTTAGACGGAGGAAACATGTTCATAGGAAGATGTTTACAAAGAGAAAGACCAAGGAGGATCATGAGGGAAAAAGCAGGAAAAAAAAATTTTCAAGTTGGAGGATTCTCGCCAGGCGAGGAAAACCTCTTGTTGAAGCGCGCTTCTGTGCCTGGATTTTTCTTCTCGCCCGCCCCAGCCCCCAACCCTCTCTGCCGAACTCACGCTACCCAGCGAGGTTCTTAATTTAATTTCTCGCGCCCGGCGAGAAAATCCGCGGAATCAGTTTTTAAAAAAATTCGAATTCTAATTTGATTTTTTAACATTCCAACTCCCATACAACTTCTCCAAAAAAACACTATTTTCTCCCTTCTCCAATACCAACCCATCCCGAAACCTTCCAATTTCCACGTCTAATTTCTTCCCAATTTCTTTCCATACTTGAAAATCCTACGCAAAACCTAAATCGTTAACCACTAATAAAGACAAAACCCAGCCTTCGTTTAAAACCATCTCTCATATCATTAGAAGGAATAGCTCTGTGGTTTTCAACAGATTTCTATTTG